>OMLP01025001.1:0-20563 GCA_900302685.1 Spondyliosoma cantharus | reverse complement strand
GGGGGTGGGGGGGTTGCTCCACCGGAAAACCCCTAGTCAATTAATTAGCAACTTCCCACATGTGTAAGGACGGAGGAGAAGACAGCCAGCAGAGGTGTAAAGGGAAGGTTGGTAAGGCCTTAGGGAGAGTGAAGGGAGGTGAGTGTAGAGAGAAGAGGAAATACTGAGGTGGAAGAATGGAAAAAGAAGGAGTGGTGTGTGCTCTAATGGGAAAAGTTCACCATTGACTCCTCCGTAAGAAGGTAACTCCTTCTAACACTACACACAGGCCTCATTACACTTCTGTTTGTGTACAGACTAGCAAACAAGATACGACGTGTTAATGTGGTTTTGAAGGTGTCAGCGTGCCTTTATTTACTTTGGAGAGATCTAGAGATTCCCTTTGTTTTCCGTCTCTATGCTAAGCTAGGCTAAAGGTCACACAGCTCCATACGTCCGTAGGTTGTTCCAGCATTACTCTTGGAAATGTGATGACAGATAAAAGGCTCTGTTGGAATGAAATGATCAAACCAAAAGCAAAGTATCAGACAATTGTCCATGTTATTTGTGACTTCTTCTTCTTCATTATCATTATCATCATTATTATTATTACTAATAATGATATCAACATTATTATTGCTGTTGTTGTCGTCACCAGTATGTGTGTACAGGACTGTAACCTGGACTTTAGATGTTTAGTGTCATTATAATAACAATGTCATCCAGTGCATCCCATGTGGCTCGCTGGTTTGTTTTTGTTGAATTTCAAAACACACCTCCAAAATAAATGAATGAATGCAACATGATGACAGCCGCTGAATCAGGAGTCACAGTCATGTAACATTGCCAACATGCAGTGTATCATAAGCCTGGTGTAAGCGCAGAAAGAGAGGTCTACTGCATTCGACTATTAGGCTGCTAGTTTTCTGTGGAAAGGAAAGAAAATACATTCACCACGCTAGAGAAAATGATAAAACATTGAACCATGATTTAATTCAGTCTGTCTTTATCGTGTGTTTCAGTGGAGCTCTATGGCACAGAGAAACAAGATATCACAGGCTTTGGACTTTTTTGTTGGTACTGGTATATTCATTGGATTTGTTGCCACAAATATACAATATCACCTGAACAAATATCATATTTTGAATTAAGGGTTTCTCAAACGGAATGTGATACTGAGCAACTCCAAATCTGAACGTTATATTTATGCCGGTATTACGATTTATGTCAAAGATGATCAGCCGCTATGCAAGACGAAAAATTCACCAGATTGGGTCATTGATGTGTCCTTTCTTCCCTTTAAGACAGCAACAGAGACAATAATGATTGAGTAGGTGAGGCTTTTTTTTTTTGCAAGACCGTCATCTAATGAAGCCATGATTTGTAATACTGTTGAAGTAGGCCAATTGTTTTGGGGGATGTTGGGAAGTTAACATTAGGTGGTCTGTGTGTTGTTTTTTTTATTGTATAAGCGTTCCTTGGACTGAAAAAGTTTGAGAAACACTGCTCTGCGCCCACTGGTGGATATTTATAGTTTTTACTTGAATTGCATTGCAACACCAACACAGTGCACCGGCGGCAGAGCAGCTTTCATTCACTTTAAAGGAAGCATTCCCCGTTTGGCTGATGGCGGCGTCTTCACTCGAGGGGAAATGACAGCATTTATGGAGGGAGAACGGCAGCTAATGGCGGAATTGGAAGAAAGGTGGGCGAGATTCAGCAGGACAGCTTGAGAGGAGGTTCCAGGTCAAGAGTCAGAGCAGGTGAAGGTCTGCAGGGAACAGCCGCAAGACACGGATGGAAGATGGAAGAGGGTTTTCGCGGAGAAATCCCCCTCAGGCTTGAGGGGCCATATATTTCCAGAAATGCTATGTCAGCATGGAGGCGCATCGGTTTGCGACAAGCGTTGATGATTAATGAGATCGGGAATGACTGCTCCGACGTCATTTAACGAGGGGCTGTATTTTCTGACGAAGAGCGCTTTGCAGTGCATCCTGGAGGCGGTTAGATTCTCCGTGCGCAGACACGCGCACCTTATACCTCCAGTTTACACAATCACCTCCACCACCGCTGTTATTTATGTTCTTCACGGTGCAGGAATATTTCTGACGGTCTGTGTTGTAGATCAGGGGTGTGGGTAGACGCATGCATGAATTCAAATCTATCCTGGTGGAACCCCGGTGTTCTCCATTAGCCCCTCTGTACCTGTGCAAGCTTCATAAGTAAAACGAAAGGCGGTGATAACACAGGGTTGTCCATGCTTAACGAAGCCTTGTGGGGTGGGGAGGGCTCAGGATCCTTAGTAGAAGACCTGGCTTTCTCCAGTTCATTGTGGCATGGCTTATTCAGAGAAATACATTTTTATAAGCACTACTGGGACATACTGCAGCATTCAGCATGACACTCCCTCTTAACACGAACACAAATGACATATCATATTTAAATGCGATCTACTCTACGGACCTTAATGACAGCTGCTTTGGAGGAAACTGTGATGTAGTCCCAGTTCAAAACAGCAGAACCTGGTGTCGACTTTTAAGTGAGCCTTTATCCTTTTAAAATTTAACCCGGTGTGCAGTGTAACATCAGTGGCAACAATCTGAGCAATTTCAACAACGCAATGAAATATTCAGCAGACACATCCAGAGGTGGCACTGTTGGAAAAGGTTCTCCCCACTTCTAGCATTCAGCACCATGGAGAGTGACGAGCCTCCACTCAGGCAGAGGTGAGAGCTCAGCAGCAAGACGGCGGCTGTTTCCCTCTGACTGACGAGGAGTCTGAATCCAAATGTCCAGACCTCACAGCTCCCACATTCTTGCAGACTTTGCAGGCGCAGTCACAAGTGCTGAGGGTTGTCCAAACCCACAATTGATTCAGTTCCCGAAGAGACCGCAAGTGGACTTTCTACGGGCACGGACTTCACCAGACCTCAATGATTGAATTAACGACAAATCCTTCCAATGCAGGTGTGACATATAGTTTTGTGTAGTTTAGTTTTTCCATGTAGGCCAGACGAATATTTAACCTACTCATGATACAGATATATAACACGCTATAGAGCCGATCAGCAGCTTCTTTAGCTCTCGCAGACGGGGAACACCTCACAGTGCGTACCGCTGATATTTTAGCGGTGCATTCAGAGAAGGTAAGGCCCAATCCCAATGCCCCCCGTAAATCCTTAAACCCTGAACCCTGACAGATTTAGTTGATGTCACCATGTGGCCAACTGGTGGTTTGGACTCAATTTACATTTTGTAAATTAAGAATATATAGAAATAAAAATAGAGTACATATATATGCAAAGGTTTAACTATGTTACTTATACAAGGTACAAGGTGATTTATTCGTCATTACACAACACAGGGTTGCAACATTAAACTCCTTCATGCTACACAAATTACAGAACGTATATACGTTTATTTATATGCAAATATATATAAACACATCTCAACACATATAAACACATGAATCTAAAGTTCATCTTTAGAATCTGTGTCAGGGTGTATATAGGACATATTGGAAACCAAGCATCGATGTTACAAACACAGAGTCCACCTCTCCTCGTCCGGCTGTAGTCCTGCGCTCTGTCAGCTCAGTCACGTTCCGCCCATCGAGTGTAACAGCCTGATCCGACATGTCGTGGTGGAGACGGGTCTCTGTGGACACAACAGACTCTGATTTCATGTTGTTTTGCAGCCTGAGTCCCATTTAGTCCATTTCCCTTTCCTGTGACCAGACATTAGCCAGGAGCAGCTTTAAACCAAGATGGATTAGCATGGCTCTTATTCTGAATCTCTTCCTCCCTGGGGCGGAACAAACGATCAGGTTGGATGGTCGAAACACCCCATGGGCCATCATGGTCTCAGTCCGCTGCTCTTAATCCAAAACACCCACTTTCTTTTCCAATGATGCCACGGGCAGAATGTGTTTTAGCAATAATGGAGCTAAAATGACGGCTGCTGCATCCGCCATTGCCATAACATTTTTGTAATATTGTACCTCAAGTTATGAATGTATCAACATTATGTCCGTAGCTTAAGTTATGCAACGTACGCAAAGTTACTTCACTACCTTATTAAATCAAATCAACTTACCATTGACTTTGCTTTCACATGGGAAGTGAACAGCAGTCTCCTGGGTGAAAGTCCTGTGTGTTTGACCCAGCATCCTGTCCAGACCCCCTCGCTATGCAGACTCTTTATACTGTTTCTTTTTTAGAGGTCGCCACCTAACAAGAAACATAAATATGTTTTTTTTTTCTCTCTTTGCCTCAGGGAATGACCCATAGTTCCAGCTCATCCTCAAAGTCTGCAGAAATGCTGACTTACAGAAAGTGGCCACAGAGGGATAAAAGCATGCCTATGAGAGAGCCCTCATGCACTTTACGATTCGACAGGCCTGAACCACCGCAGACTTACTGGGAACACACCTCAATGTCTGTGAGTCCGTGAGTGTGGACATTGTGATTGTGCCCAAAGTCATGTCATTTCCAGTCGCTCATAGCTGATCTGTGATCGGGCAATGATTAGACTGTCTTTGCTGTTCTGTTCCCTGTTGGGTGCAAGATTCATAGCAGATGCCCCCTGGGAGTCCTGATTACAAGCATACTGTTATGATTAAATAACTTAGAAAGAGTGAATACTTTAAAAATCCATTAAATTTTTACTTGGATAATGCTTTTTTTCTCCATAGAGATATGCAAAACCTTCCCTTGCCTCGTGCTGTTTGAATAGACGTTCCTTATAGAATGTGTCCCGTTACACCTGAGCACTACGAGAGTAGACGCGAAGCAAACATGGATCAGCGTTAAACCAAATTGTATGAATGCACCTCACCATAAATGTCCTTTTTTAATACAGTACAAGTGCATTATTCAGAATGTCTCAATATTAGCTATGCAGTATACAATGGCCGTCGTAGTCAGCTATTCTGCGAGCATTGTTGAAGTAGCACGTTGCACATTATGCAGGCTTCCAGCTTAATCACAACTGCTTCTTTATGAGCCCCTTGCTTCGCTCCAGATCCTGAAGCAGATCCATTCTGGCAAGTTCAAGGTAAAAAAAAAAAAAAAAAAAAGTGCAGAGACAATTGGGACTTTGCCATCCAGGCTCTTAGAGTTTTACTCAACGCCTGAGAAGCTGAGGGCAGCAAAACCAGTGTGATCTTTGACATCGCTTCTCAAACTTCCCTTCAGACAACCTTTAATATAATTAATTCTGTATTTCATTTTGATTGGCTTTGCCTGCTTTATCTGCCCATGATTAGCATTTATGTATTGGTGCTCGGGCACACACCATAGGTTTTTCTTTAGCAGATTAGAGATTTCACGGCAAAAACATCTATCTCCGTACAACAGTGGCACGCTGCTGAGATCTTTCCTCTGCTACAGCACAAAAGGTGACCCTTCCACTATGACTGCATTTGTTTGCTCTTGCTTTTCACAGATGTTTCATGATCAGTAGGATATGTAAAGGCATTTATTCAATTTGGAGTATGGAATGTAAAACAGCAAATAGCGAATGATACAAAAGCAGCAGCGCTTGTAGTGTTGCAGCCGCCTGATGGATAAAGAACTGAGCAGAAATTATCTCTGCACCCTGCTCTGACTGGGGAACTGTGGGTTAAGTAGATTTATGTGTATTATTCCCTCTGAACCACTTATGAGGGTTTGACAAAGCAGCTGAACTCAGTGGAGGACTGCCAGTAATAAAAGCGGTTGAACTGAGCATTTTCCAGGTATGAATGAATCAGAGGAAATACCAGGAAGTCGATTGCTTGAAATGGGCTAGAACAATGTTTGCCATGTCTGCTGTAGTGTGACGCATCAGGATAAAAATGTAGATTCCCCACGGCCACTGTCACTGAACTTTGATGTGCAAATCTTCACTGTTCCACTTGAAACCATAGTGGATATACTGACCTTTGTAAGCCTAGCAGACCGGCTACATTGAAAGCGTCGACCATGGGGGGAGCAGCTGCTTCAATGCTACGCTTCCACTGTAATCAATCAAAAAGTCTACACTAGGCATAAAAGCACCTTGTAAAAGTGTACAATTAGACCTGTCTTCTATCTGTATTTTTCTATGTGGTGTGTGATCGTCCCTGTTATGAAGAAATGGGTCATAAAATGTCAATATATTGATAAATGTAACTACCTGTATACAGTAAATGATTCTAGCTGGCCTCCTCTTTAGAGTCTCGATCACCCTGACGGCATTTAACAAACTGCTGGTGGCTGCTTATTAACTTGGACTGTTGATACTAACTCACCCACATTACACCAGCATTGTTGGGTCAAAAAACTGAAAACACAATCACGAAAATGAAAGCCCTACATAAACACTTTGTCCTGCCTGTGCTGCAGGCAGTAAAAAAATATATTCTGTTGGACATCCGCTCTGTGAAAGCTCTGTATACATTTCTGAAAAATGTTAAATGCCGTAGCCAGAGCGTAAAAAAAGTGAAAGCTATAGCCTATTAGCTGTGTGGACCAATTCATTTTTAACCATCATCTAGCCAGCGATAAACTGCTTTAAAAAGTGGCATGGTTGTAAGATGAGTGCGCGGTACTAAAACATAAACAGATACATGCATACTACTTGTTGACCTGTTATAGCAACTGATGTAGTTGCTAACAGGATCTACAGTTTAGCAAAGGTAGCTACCTTAGGCTGAGTAACACATTGCCCAGCTACAGTAATTCAACAACTGTTCAGTAGTTCACCAAATGTTCTATTGTGACTAAGTACCATATTATGTTCCCAGCTGGTTAGTAGTTAACTTTCGTCAACTAGCCCAGTGATTAGTCCGTATATCACCGAGCTACCACCTCATATTTAGCTTAGACCTGTAGTTAAGCTACTCATCACTCATGGCTGCTGTACATGTACGGGCACTGAAAAACAGATTGAGATTTAAAGGGTGTGTAAGTCCACCAAGTGACAAATTAAAGTATGTTTGGGTCTTAAGTAGGCTAGTACAGTACTGCAAATGTGAAAAAAAAAGTTGTATAAAAGTATTTATGTGGCTCCAGAGGATGCCGCATGTAGTCTGATAAATTGACTCCAGTGATGTCACTCATTTTCTCAGATGCATTGTGGGTAATGTAGGCACCAGGTTTTGAAAAGGTAGATACATGTGAGGAATAAAAAAGGAAACGTCTCTGGTTCTGCTTATCAATTTGAATCACTTGATTTTAAACTGTCTGTAATGAGTCCGACAGTGTTGGATCAGTGGACTGCTTTTCAACACCCGGTGCCTACATTACCCACAAAGCAACTGAGTGACATCACTGGAGGTAATTTATCAGATAGCATGCAGCTTCCTCTGAAGTGACAAAAGGCTTCATACTGCTTTCACATATGCAGTAGTACTCCACCTGTAAACACACTTTAATGTATCATTCTATGGACCCAGAAGACTTTGTTTCTATGTTTTTCTTCTCGGAGATACTGAGGACAATCCCCGCCAACTGCCACTCCTCTGAATGGAAGAGCCATTGAGTGGGCCCATTACCAATTAAAAGGACGGCCTGACAGATTGGAGTGCAGCGTAAAACGGGTGGACGCACTGACAGACCGCCGCTCTGGAGGTGATTCATGGTGCGTCGCGTGCGTGTATGTGCGTGTGTTAGCACAAGTGCGAGGAGGACAGGTGACAAGCCCTCCATTCAGGGACTGTCAGTACAACGGCTCGTAACCTCCAAAGAACAGAGGGAGAGGACGATCCGCGCTCGGGGAGTATGACACTGAGGTATGTTTTATCGAGCTGAAAATCCACCCTGTATGTACTCTATCCTGCTACCTGTAAGTCCCACTCTCACAAGGACGTCGCTGCTCAGTGCTCTCTCTGCTCCCTGCAGGTACAGTGAAGCGCTGTTAGTCAGTGAAGCTCAGGGGCCAGAAAGATGCAAACTATGCACAGGGTTCCCTCCATCCCCCACACAGCAGCCGTTGACTTCTATCATCTACCACCTTTTTCTTTTTTTTCTGCTCTGTCTCTGAGGAATAAAAGCTCTTTTCATGTGGGTGAGTGGTGGAAGAAACCCAGAAGGGTATCTCTGGCTCTCACGCTCTCCCTCCTGCACAACTTTAAATTCAGTCCTTCGGGGAGTTGTTATGTACTGCATCTGCAGATTCATAAAACATGCTCGGCATCATCCTGAAAGTGCAAGCACTACTGCATGTTCATATGCTTCCTACATCAATTATTAATAGAATGCATTTGTGTTTCCTCAGTTATTTTTCCTAAATAACAAAACAAGGAACAAAGTCAAGCGAGACAGGACACACACTGCACATTTTAATGGATATGTGGTGCACCAGAACACTACGAAAGAACAACATCCAATCAGATGTGTACACGTTTTAATGCTGATTGTAGTATAAGAGCTAATCAAGCACTGTCGGCAGTAAGTCATCAGGGTTTTCACTAATAATCATTTGGCAACCAACTAAAACACTTTTCTCTTACCCGTATGGCATTAATTAGTAATACCATTTCGAGCAGAAACTCACCTTCACCCATTGGGAACCATTGGGAAATACACTTTTAAGAGCGAGGTTAGAACATTTAAATAAACCTGGTGTTTGTTTGTTACAGGAACTCTGCCCAGCATGTCAAATGTAGCGGCCTGGCCTAAGTTTGATGCTTTAGTTACATCCCTGTGGTGCATTAGTATAAAGAGCGATGGTTATATGCGTCTCTCCACAGACCGAAGTTCCTGTCCCATCGGTGACTAAAAGTCAAGAACGATTTGTCTTTAAGTTGTTACGTAAGTAAATTACATAACTTATGTTACGTAAACTATATAGCTATGTGACCTTGTTACAAGTAACTATGCTCTTTTCCTAGAGCTAACACACTTAGTAGTTTTGGCGTCTAAACCTAACCAAATTGCAGTCCAAAATTTTGAAAGTCTAACCAGACATTGCATATAACCTATTATTGTCAACTCAAATGCGGAGCCCTTAGAATCCAAAACTGTTGCTAGAGGGGTAGGTAGAGCTTAATTTTTAGAAGCTGAAGGCCACTGACCAAGCTGCTGTAATTGAGGACTTGGGAGTGAGAGCAGTTTGAGTTTTTGCTGCACTATAGGGCAATGGTTTTAAGAGCGGGCCCCCATTTTGTTTGTATTTAGTCCACGTACAAAATATACAGACATGACCAAGTACACAAACTGATGCTCCAATATTCTGACAAAAGGAAGAAGGTGACTGTAAATAACGCAAGTTTCAAAATGGTAAAGAAATCAGCTTTGCCTCATCATTTGGGGATTGACAACTGTTAGTTTACGCACAGTGCATTTTGGTGCGAGATGTAGGCGACCTCACAGGGAACCTTTTGAAAGCTGCACCAATCACTATTCATGGGTAGCGACTAACAGCTTCAGAATCATGTTGATGGCACAGTGTCTTGTTTCTGCTCTGTGAGGATAGGATCGCAGCGTTACATACATGTTTACCTCATACTCAAGTTTTCAACACATCACATTGTTCCGATGTCGCGACTTTTGTTTGTAGCTAACACCTACATTACATCTGATAAGGGGTTACGGAAACTGTGGAGATGCCGAATTACACAAAATGTCAATTTCTACATAATGTTCCTTAAAGTACCGGGCTAGAGTCAGAATGTTTTCAAGTTCAAAAACTCTTACCTATCCTCACGGTACCTGTGTGGAACTTGTCTCATGGGTTCCTCGGTAATGTAAGTGAGCACACCCTTATTTTCCATGTACTGTATGTAGATTTAAATATTTTTTTTTTGTCTTATTATTATTATTTTATGTCAATTAAATAGTATTACAACAAGAATTTCCTCACGTAACAAGAGTAACAGTATAACAATATATAATATGACATATATTGTATGTATAACATGAGAGGATAAGGAGAGTTTTAACAGGTTTATGTTTATAACATATTTAATTATGTATTTAATTATGTGCAAAATATATTGAGTTAAACATTTTGATATACACCCAGTTTATATAACCAATGTATAATCAAATAGTACATTCATTATACTGTATTTTGTAATATATTCTTGAAGCAAAATTATAGGAAAGATGTCAAATATGATATGCTGACTCCTTTTATATATCAAGATGTATTTTTTCTGTTTTGTAGATTTCGCTTCACGTGCAGGTTCAACAACCATATTGCAACTTGTGTCACTCAGCTTTATAGTTGCTTAATGTATTTTTCTTAAAGGTGCAATATGTAGGAATTTTAGTTGAGTATAAAGTACGATATGATTATGTGCAGAATGTGGAGAAATGGCAGTTTTGATAGTATGCCATCTATGTATTGTGCTGCTTCTACTTAAGTTAGCATGCTAAACAGCTAGCAACAGGACATTCTTGTCCAACATTCCTGTACTAGTGGTATGAACGCCAGCACTCCCTTGATGCTCCGAGCTCCCAGTCCGGACCAGTAGATGCATGAATAATCAATTTAGCTTTATTTGACTGAGCCGAGCTAGTTGCCCCCCGGCCTCCTGTCTTTATGCTAATCTAGAAGACATCCACACCCAGCTCTATCTTACACATAGATATGAAATTGAGAGCAATCGTCATCATCAGACTCGGAAAGAACAGAAATAAGTATGCATCAATTTCACAAATAGGTCTTAAAAAGGTGCTTGTTGGTTCCATACGGAGCTTTCTGACTTTAGACAGCAAACTATAGATGATTACTTTAGTCAAGGGGGGCAGGGTACGAAGGCCAGTTAATGGCACCCAATTTGGGTTAAGTGGGCTTACGATGAACAGTGGAGGACTCATTAGGGTCTAGTCTGCTGGGAACCATCGAGTACAAGCAGAATCAATCAGTGACATCGCTACCAAACCCTCATTAAGCAAACCCTGTAGATTTCTTTTGCCAAGTCACATTAATAGGCAGATGAGAAAGCTTCGTCTTATTAAGATTTCCGGAGAATGAATGGCCCGAGAGGCTGCTAAATTTAGCTAAAACTGGATGAAGAAGTCTTTCTCTGAAGATTAATGGTCATTAGAGGAGAAGCTGAAGTGAATAAAAGCATGAATTCGTTGACAAAAGGTCTGTGTTTTTGTTCTTTGCATAATTAGGTGGAGTCGTGTCCGTGCATTTTAGGGGGTATTAACTGTGTCAATCAACCAGGACAGCAATGACAACACCTGCTGTGCACGCCATGCATGCTCAATCGGAGGGATTCAGCAGATTTAGATGTGCTGTCATGCAGGAAGAAGGGTGCATTCATTAACTGTCACTATTCCCCAAAAGTTATTGATAGAGCGGAGACAGAAATAGAATCCTAAAACCTCGCTGTGCGCAGGTATTTTTGGGATACAAGCGACACTTGGCTGACGTTCCTTCTGCTGACTCCGAGCTATTTTCAGGGAGGCAGATGTGTGGATCTATTTGATTTCAGGATCTGAATCTGACGCTTTTAGACATCAGAAGTGTAAGCTGACATTCAAAATTCAGCAAAAGACAAGAAACTGGACGAGAATGTTTTGCATTGTCAGAAATCTTAAATGAATCAATGTCTTTGCACTCTCTCTGAACAAAACTAGAGCTGACTTACATCAGAGCTCAAAGGAATGATTCAACATTTTGGCTTTTTTTTGTATTATTCTCGGAGAGAAGTTAGATGAAAAGATCTATGCCACACGAGCTACATCTCGTCAGTTAGCCAAGCTTCACACCAGGACCGAAAACAGAGTAAAAAAACGATCTATCTTTTCAATGTATGCACAGACAAAAAACAATGTGCCCATCAGAAGGCTTTCGAGGCACTGGTAGGTGGATTTTGTGACCCTGGGAGAGCACCAGGTTAGCTCTTTCCCCATGCTCTTTTCGAGCTAAGCTAACTGGCCTATTTATGTCCCTCCAGTCAGTGTCTTCCTGTCTAACGCCAACATTTTTTCACAAGCAGAAAATGACTTGGGTTGGGTTAAGTTATTTGGCAAGAAATATCTGGCAGACAGCGTGGCTCATCAACATCGCGACGAAAGGACTGAAAGCTTGAAGCTAGTTTCACAGTTAATGTAAAAACACGAGAATGGTATCTCTCTATACGAATTACCACTCTCGTGTCATTTCTTGAGGCGCCCCTATAGAGCAGTAGAGTAAAAAAACGGGAAAAGTCCATGTCACGGGGGTTGATGAATGGGTTATACACCGGACTTTCCTCCAGGAGACTGAGGGTCATGTTTGTATGTGACCATGTGCAAAGGTTAACCTGTTTTTAAGTGACAAAATGAGTTGGGAGTGAGAATGTGTTGAAAAGAGCCCCCGTGGATGACCCTACGGTAGATAAAACATGATAAAGTATCTCGATGGTGGGCCCAATGTGCAAGAAAATGTGAAAAAAGTGCAACTGGCTCCTGCACATTCCCAAAACATCAGGAGTTGTTCCTGGATTAGCTTCCCATTGACATGAGGGTACTGGCCTTAATGTTGCAATTCAGCATATTCAATTGGGTTAGGTTTAATGTACTTTGATTATAATAATAATAATAATAATAATAATGATAATGTATTGTACTTCTAAAGAGCTTTTCTAAATATGCAAAGACACTTAACAAAGAACAACAACAAAACAAAGAAAACAATACAATACAACAGGAGGCTGGTGTCAGCAGACAGGAGAGTGCTGGTGGGAGTGTGCCGAGGAGCTCAGACAGGTAGGGGGGAACCGGGCTGTGGAGGGCTTTGTCGATGATAATCTGGAGATTGAAGTGAATATGCTGTTGGATGGGGAGCCAGTGGCGGTCATGAAGGACAGGGGTGATGTGGTCACGGATGAGGGATTGTCCGAGAAGACGAGCGGCAGGATTCTGGTTATATTGTAGTTTCTTGAGTGTTTTGGATGATGAGCCGTGGCTGAGACTACTGCAGTAGTCCAGTCTGGAAGTGGTGAATGCGTGGGTGAGAGTCTCAGCAGCTGAAAAGGAGAGGGATGGACGGAGGCGGGCAATGTTTCTGAGATGGAAAAAGGCTGTTTTGGTGATGCGTTTGATATGTTGGTGGAAGGAGAGGGTTTGACCAAAGATGCAATTGTTGGGGTGTTTCCACATGGTTGAATTGCACTTATTATAAGTCACATTGGTTACAGGTATCAGCTAAAGGAATGTAATGTAATGCCCTCTAGGTTGCCCTTATTATGGAGATAATGTGATGCAATGCCATATAGAGTGCCCTTCATGCTGGAAAATGAGTTGGCCTCCATGGCCTCTCACTGGTTGAATAAATTCCCTGTGGGGTTTTATTACAGGGTGATACTAGAGTAGTTACTTTACATCTATTACGCATAATAATACATGTGTTTGTATTTGTAAGACTACAATAAAACTGTTTCAGTCTTAATCAGGGTTGCGAACTGTTTCACCATAAATGCATCATGCCTGCATGCAGCTGGTGCCCTGTATGGTTTTCACCCCTGGCCCTCCGACAGCCTGAGCCCGCCACTGCTTCATGTGACTTAGTGTCTAATAGTGCTGCGGTGCTGCATGTCCTGCGAGTCCACTGACACACTGAGGCATCCTCCGTTCACTCCTACAGCGCAGACCGAAGCTATTTTCTCTTCTGGCAATACAAATGATAAACTACTGCCACATTTGAACCATTAGAAGATTTAATGGACACGAGGACACATTCAGCCCTGCGAATGCAATCCCATTTCTCCACACGAAGTGGACAAATTTCTAAATTTACGACCATGTGTTTGCAGGGTCTGGCAACCACTGGAAAACTGCCATGCTTTGCTGAAACTCCCTGGCCAGTTTCTGTGTAACCCATATTCATAAAGTACAGTCTTAAGAAAAATGCTGACAAGAGGGGATAGCCTATCATAGATCTAGTGTGCGAACACCTCCGAATGAAAATAATTCACACACTGTATGAATGCCCTCATAGGAATATTCTCCAAGAATTCACGGCATAGTTTAAAGTCCCCAAGATGTTAAAATCCATGTTTAAGTGTTTTCTATTGAATATGTCTTGTATATATGCTATATACTATATATATACGTATATCAGGCCCAGCAAGGGGAAAAAAGTGTTTCTTAGGTCGGCCCAATCTCTGGTATTTTTTGAGTTAATAATTTTCGGGGAAATGATAGAATAAAGTGTTGATGACTCATCGTGCACTTAAGGGCGTATACCAGTTACTCATCCAAAAAATCAATCTCTAAATTTCTCAGACGCTGCCTCGTGTATTAAAAGAAGGACACCGCTAGAATGTCGAGCGTTTCTGGGGACCCCGCTAACAGCTTACTATTGCTATGGTTCCCTCCTGACTGGGGCCATAGGCAGCCTCCAAGAAAAACTGAGGCCAGTTACAGTTGCTAAAGTAAACTAAAGTTTCTAGTTAATAAAAGTAGAATGTAAATTAATACCCTGTATTCACAAGTTTAAACAGTTCAGCTTAGCAAATGAACCTGTATAGTGACGAAAGAGAGGCAATTATTTAATAAAAAAATTTCATTAGCCTGCAAAACGCTGTGGAAATGAGGCCTAAAATAACCAGAGTTCTCCTATAGGCAAGGCATCAAACTCCTACTCTTTCTTATAGTGTAAAAAATAAATAAAAAATCAGCAGCAGTTATAGTGCCAAAAACATAATGCTCGTGTGACCTGAATAGCAAGTCTAATGCAGAGATATAGACTGTAGAACAGCAACTCCCATTCGGCTTTCTGTATGTCAATCTGAGCTCTGGCTCCTGTCTCTATTGCAAGTTGTTAACCCTGTTCACACAGGAGTGTCAGCGTCACTAGAGACGCACAAAAGCATTGACGTTCACCACCAAATCATATGATAGGCTGCTGATGCTTAGAGAAAATACATTGCAAAAAAGCGAATTACTTTAGGAAGCCTCGCTCAGTTGCCAAAAAGAGAAACCCTAAAAATAGTAAAAGCATACAATTCTATCTAGCCCGCAGCTAGCCGCCCAGTTAGCTCCACTGCCCCCGCCTTTGTCGACAGTGAACAAGAAAATTAAATCATTATTTTTTTCATTAACAATTTGACAGGAGTTTCTTTTGTTTGCCAGTAAGCTGAATTGTCTTCTGAAGGGGAAAATTAAGGTTCAGTGCCACAAAGGAGAAAATTATTTTAGCCTCCAAAAGACGTGTGTGTGTGTGTGTGTGTGTTTTAGTAAATAAAATAGCATTTGAGCATCCTACAGCGTGAGGGCTGTCTTGCCTTGTGTGTGTGAGAGAGAGAGAGTCTTTGTGGAGGTGCTGATGAATGGCTCTGATTAGCACCGAGGACGACACTGGAGCCTTCGGAGCGCCCTGCAGGATTACAGGACATCGCCAGGGTTTGCCACTCAGGCAGAAAATCACTTTCATAAAGTGACACAGACCCTACACACACACACACACGCAAAAGCACACACACACACACACACACAAAGAGGCACAAGCTAACACACATACGGAAGCCTCATTTGAATAACTGAAGCCAACACAAATAATCACACGATAACGCAGACATACAAATACACACCTTAGCTGGAAATACTCTTGGCCTACACCAATAAACATGGACAGTGCACTTGATCGAATTTGTCCCTGTGTTTCACTGGTCTCAGGCCGCCAAACACCATTTCTTTACTTTTTACACTTGAGACAAATCTGTTATACATTTGGATAAAGCTCAGAGTAACCGATGAGGTAAACAACTTTTTTTCATTTTTGGCTACTTGGGGTCATACAGTGATTTGCTGTATCGGGCAGTTGCTAATTCATGTACTAATTTTCTGTTGATTCATCATCATTAGTGACCCTTACACACTGCCACGTTTCATATAGTCATTTAAATTTGTTAGCATCATAATATCCTTTATATGCCCATTACTTTCAGTGCTTCAGGGGGTTGTGTACTGTCTGGTTGCTGTGATTGGCTGGTTGGGTTCAGCCATAGGCCTCGATTGGTTAAGGTACTATACCAAAGGTACATCTGTGTATGGTAATATGTCTTAAATTACAGCAATATTCTACATGTCACTGGTCTCTCATTTGACCTGCTGGAAGGATTTAAATGGGGCACAGCAATGTGCAATTTTTATGCTTATGTTTGTTTGGCATTGATACCAAAATGAACTCAGTTGTACACATGAAATGCTCACACTTCACGTTGTGAACTGTTGATGTGATCACACATCATTTTCAAATTATTTTCCCAATGTATTATAACATCTGTTTAATTTAATTTATCTGATTATAAGACCCTTGAAATTAAAAGCACGGTGTGCAGTGTATGACCACCTTGTATCATACCAAAGTTTCTTATGGGTTTCCCAACAATATCGATAGTGAACCATGCATGTTCCTGTGCATTTAACTTCCTGCTGCCATTTCATCATTAGTCTGTGCCTTTACATAAATGCTAAGAATCATACGTCATATCAGATATTGACTTTATATTGATACTTTTGCATTCGTGTGCAGCCAGATTCTATATTTGAATAACATCAGTTTCCCCTTGGTTTGGCCCGTATCCAAAGTTATGAATGATGTATGTACAGCATCCATTACGGTTCTAAAAAAAAAAAAAAAAAGCTGTCGTGTGGTCACTGGTTTACTGCAGATGACTGTCATAATACTTTCAGGTTTCCAGCAGTGACCCCGTCTCCACTTTTCAGAGACTTTGGTTTCTAAAGGAGGCACTTGGCATCCCATCAGAGGCTAAATGGAATGTGGTCACTGTGTGGCCTTTAATTAAGTCCTTCCAGAGGGAGGATTTACTGTCCTGGAATGAGAAAAGAATGAGTACACAGTATTTTCTCACCCACTTAAAGCAGTAATCCATAAAGCATTTATATTACCGCAAACTGTGCATACAGAGGAGGATTCATGCATTAGAAATACGCCAGCTATATCATAGCATAGTATATTTGCAGCGGCATGAATATGGATGGCTGCATTTTTTAAAAGCTAAAGCATTAACATTTGATATACTCACACTTTTAGAATGTCCTGTGCCCCCATTTCTGGTTCTCCACCGGACGGGTCGCTCGAGATGTGCCAACCATAAGCTCCCTGATAACAATGCTTTGTGTCAAGATAAAGGCCTTTTGTTAAGGCTTCTCTTGCCCAGCTGATAGTGAGTGTGCCACAGTACAATGTTGTTTATCTCAGGTCCTCAGCAGTGGGGGCCGTTCACGAGAATGAGTTTTTGGAAGACCGAGCAGCCTGAATTTCTAATGATTTATTCAGCGAGATTGCACCGACGTGAATTGCGCGACGTTCTTTGTGCAGGTCTGGTGAACAGGGCCGTCGCTTTGTCATTTAAATCTGCAGAACGCACTGACCGCAGCCCCCGACAATCAAAGGAAACAAATAAGAACAAACGACGCTGCTGCGTCTTTTGCTCGGGAGGCCTGTTTGGCAGACTGGTGAATGAGGTTTTACTCATGCCAAGAAATTATTCAGGTGCAGAGGTAGCGACTGTACATGGCCTACTTTTTATGCTACTTTGCCACTGCTGCTGCTCCGACTACAAGAGCTGCTGCCTGGAAAATCAGGATCTACAAAGGCAGGATTACGGCCTGGGTCATTAACAATGACATCAGTCTCTGACAATTATGCAATGAGATCTTGGTTTGGGAGATTCTTCACTGGCCTTCTTTGTATACAGATGGGAAGGGGCTTCAGCGATGATTACCCTGTAAACCCGTGAGTATACAAATGGTATTTACAGTGTAACAAGCACGACTTAATCCTAATCCTGAGCTGTAATTGATTTTTCAGTGATGAGATGTTCGGTGGAAGATGTTAGACCAGGACGAGGATTACTCCATGTCTGTGAAAACGGTCAACAAGCAGGCGGCGACTGTGGAGCCTGTTGTTATTAGCACAAATCCAAATTAGGTTCCAGCTAGGAAGTAGTTTTTGAGAATGAAAAGAAAAAAAAACACACTTATCCCAAATTTGTATTACCAGCTGGGCAAAGCAGGCAATTGCCTTGAGCTCGCGGACCCTCCTGGTCCGGGCCCCAGGTTTACTGTGCGGCAATTACTTTCTGTGGTAATTTGATTAGAAGAGTGCGGTGCCCGTTCAAAACATGCTGTTCAAACGGGGCTCATTTGTTGGTCTGCGGTATTGCTGATTGCTCAAACAAAATTGCACCTGACGCTGTGTTTCCTTGGGTGCTGAGCAGTACACCTGTCATGACATAGTTACGCTGTGGACGTAGGAGAAGAGTCAAGCTGGGCTCACACCACAGGAGCTTAGTGCTGATTCAATCCAGATCCACCCCTCCTGACAATAGGAAGAGAATCCCGGTCTGGGTCTGACGATGTTTGGCACAGATTGTCTGTTAATGTGAGGGGTTGCAGATCCCGTCTTAAACCTCTTGAACGAGGTTCACCCCAATATCATCATACATGTTGATATTTACGATTTAAGATCTGGACGCTTACATCGGAACTTTCCAAGCCAGACCACAACGACCAACGGCAGAGGCCTCCCCGAGCAGGTGACGCCGCTGCCAAGCTAAGGTCAACATTCTGGCCCTTGAGGCTGAAGTCGCTTAATGTTCTACTTTTGTTTGTTTTTTTTCTCACTGCAACACGTTACTACAGCAGATAATTGCAGCACGCTACTCTCCATTTTGTTTGCGTGTGCTTCCCCATGAGATCACGTGAGAAGGGGCCCGTGTGAGCCTGCAGAGCCATGAGGCAGACTTAAAAAAGTCTGTTATATCATCGCCCTGGGGCAGAGTGATACTCCAGCATATGATTTGATGATGACTGGTTGGTTTCTGGGGTTCATGGACAAAGATGTCAATTGTCAATGGCTCCCAAAATTAGATCTATCACCGCTCCCAAAACAACATTTCTGAGCGTACCAGGGACAGAAAACCAGACCTTCATTGTGCGCTCACAGTTTGGTTAGGTCTAGGTAAACATCCTGGTTTGGCTTTAGGTAACTATGTTATATATGTAACTTCAGTTACAAAGGTGCATGTACGTGCGTAGCTCACGTTACAGTACGTACGTGATATACCTTCACTACATCACTAAGAAAATAGAATAAAATAGATCACTGTTCTGGTTTCACGCGGGACATGAACAGCCCTCTCCAGGGAAAAAAAGTCCCGTGCTTGTTTAATTTGACCATCCACCCAAACCCTCACCAAATGTGGACATATATGGTCATTTTTCTGATTAGGGCAGTCAGACAAAATAGGTTGGAGAACATGGATGAGATGTCGTTCTTCCATATAGAGCTGCCGGTCAGGCTCTACTCCGCTTGACTTGGCGCGACAGCCCGGCGCGACTGAGACGGGCATTTCCACCACCACCGGCCAGTGTTTGAAGGAAGTGTCTGAAACGAATGCATTTCGCATTTCTCCTGCAGCACAAGCTGGCTACAAAGCGGCACCGCTAATTCAGTTACAAACACGTGTCATTTCCTATGACTTCTTCACAATAAAAGCCCCCTATCATTTAATTATTTAAAAGCTTTTATTGTGAAGCAACATTGGAGGAAAAGAGGCGTAACTAGACATAACTCCTGAAACGTCTGAAAGTGAACACACCTTGCAAGCACAACATCGTGAACTTGCAAGGTTCATTATGCAGTTACTGATTTTCCTCCGAGAACAGCTTGTTTATTCACTTGTGAAAAAAAAGTCAGAATCATTACCTCATTAATATTGTAATGACAAGTATTACAATTCTGAGTTTGAATTTCTTGACCAAAACTACACGGTGCTCCTTTAAAAAAATGCTAGCAATCTTAGTGACCACTAAAGTTCAGCACACACCAAACACATCATGGCATCTGACTGCCCTTAGCAAACGCTGGATTCATCGAGTGTACATAAAAGCAATCAACTATAACGAGACAGAACATGGACCTCACATGAGCCGGGCTGATCGGGAGGGCATCGACAAATAATTTGTTTAGCCATTTGTGAGTTTTTGATCTTTTGAAAAGAAAAAAATAAATCAGGTTTGTGGAGAAATGAAAAAAGCATGATTTACTGTAATCTATATGAAAGCATGTTCATTTGGAGACGGTGCTGCTCAGCAGCAGAGCACTCAGTGCTGCCACTGGTGGTCGGACCTGGGCCACTGATGATGAGTCAGGCTGAACACATTGATTGTTCTCAACACTTGCTGCTGCTGGAGCTCTGATACTTTCACCTACAAGGAGGCGGCTCAAGGTCAAATCTCGTCTGCCCTTACTGCCATATGCCGGGGGGGGGGATTCAATTAGCATGTCCTGTAACATTCTCACAGTGGTGATACATTATGTAATTGTGGGGAGTGTGTCAGAGACGGGCTGCTGCATTCACACACCTGCGTCCATTTAGGTACACAGACACAACACAGAGGGGAATAACACCTGACGAACACCAGCGGTAATATGGGAATTTAGGGTGTGTGTGTGTGTGTGTGTGTGTGTGTGTGTTTGGAATAATAATGACAAAGCACTTAAACAGGCATGTTGTTCCGGGGGTCCGCACCGCCTGCTCCTGTCACACCACCCTGCCTGGCCTGTATAAACCACTCAGCATGGAGCAGGCACGCGCTGGGTTTTCCCCATTCATGAAGCCAACACTGACTCATCCGTGCGCGTGCTC
>OMLP01025000.1:0-10354 GCA_900302685.1 Spondyliosoma cantharus | reverse complement strand
TTCAATACCAATTCAAGATGAGGTCTGATTCATTCAACTGGAGAACATACCTCATCTCCATCCTGTGGAGGTGTCAATTGTGTCCCAACAGGCCCCTATTGTAAATCCGTCTGAAATGTTAAAAGCTGTTCTTTAAAAGGGAGAACACTCTCCCCTCTGGATTACATCATACTGATGTACTGGTTTGTGGCTGCACCCCAGATGACCTTCCTGTGAGATGCAACAGTGCTGAGGCGGGTCCGTACCCCGGTCAATGTTGTAGACGCACTGACCCATTTTGTTTAAATATAAACATGTTTGTGTATTTTTCTTTCCATGTGTTTTCCTGTAGTTTCTCATCTTATTCAGCAAGTCCTTCCTCTGATTCTGAAGTGGGAGTGGGGAACTACTGCAAACTTCTTGTACCAATACCAAGGTGAGGAGACAGACCTCATGAAACAAAACATTTCGTTTGAGTTTAAAAAAAGAAAATTGTTTTATATTTTGAGTTAGTTTGAGTACCTTAAAGCTAGTTCTGTGATAGCAGTATGGTCTGTTGGTTTCAGCGTATCATTTAGTGTAGAATTTGCACCCTAAATTAAGACAGAACTTGTGCAAAGTTGGTCCAACAAGATAGACACCATCAGTCGCTGGTAAACATAGTGGAACATTTAGCTGCTGTGGAGTCAAATATTTCTCTCAGGAGTTGATGGAGACCAAAACAGAACTAAAAGGAGACTGAATAGTGGACTTGATTCATCAGGTGGACACAAACATGACTTATAATGAATGCTGATGTTGTCCCACAGCTGCTTTCTGCATAAATTGTGTTTGCAAACTTGAGAGATTTTTGAAAGAGACTTTTCTATAATCCAAGATGATTCCTCATAATTGCATGTAAAAAAAAAAAAGAAAAAAAAAAGGTAAAAGGACAGATCAATTAGTGCCCAGTACAGGGCAAATGAAATGCATTACAATAACGTTGTAACATCATGTGAGAAGTAAGTAAGTAAATAAGTGAGTTTGCTTGAAGTTTAGTTCAAAATTCTATTCTTTAATTGTGTTGCCGGTCAGACGACACCATTCCACCCTATCTGCGCCTGAAAGAGAGATTCCACCTGATCGATGCCGGGCTGATGATTAATACAGCCTACCCTTCATTTCTGGGAGACAAGAGAGATATCGACCTCATCATCGCACCAGATTTCAGCACTGGAAGCATGTTTCAGGTACTGTACAGTGTGTGTGTCTCAGTTAGCCTGAACCCTAGACTGAAACTAACTGATAATGCACACAGAACAAAACTAATATTATATATGGCCTATGTCAATCAAAGTCAGGGCCTGTGTCCACAGATTTTTTTGTGAGTGGCAGCATCTTTTTTCAATTGTTTAACAATTGTTCTCCTGCC
The DNA here is from genome assembly GCA_900302685.1 of Spondyliosoma cantharus. Lineage (NCBI taxonomy): Eukaryota > Metazoa > Chordata > Actinopteri > Spariformes > Sparidae > Spondyliosoma > Spondyliosoma cantharus. The sequence goes on along the minus strand of OMLP01025000.1, from coordinate 8,964 downwards.
GCCCAGAGAAATGTGCTGTGCCAAGGGCTCGAAAGGTGCAACTAATGGTTAAATTTACTACAAAGAAGGTTAATATAGTTGGGAAATAGTCAGAATTTATATGGGCAATTTGTAATATGGCCAGAATTTGACTTTAAAACAGTCACAAAACTAACTTAACTTCTCAACAGTGTGGAGAAACAACAGTGTTGATGTTGTATGAAAGACTGTGTGCTGTGTTGTAGAGACGTCGGACAAAGTCAGCATACCAATCAGATAACCTCCTGTCGGTCCGAGGTGATGATATAGCCTGCTAGTTTCATAGCGTGATAAATGAACAAAAAGTATTCACAAAATGTTAAGAAATTAAATATTCCTATTTTCCTTAGCAAACAGAAAAAATAAAACTAGACACTGTCTGAAGTCAGAATAAAATGAGCTTAATCTCCTCGTTAACTCATCATAAAACACACTTCATTCAAACCAAAGATAAACTATTCAAATTCACCAACAGAGTCGTGGTCTGTCTTTCCACAATCTGGTTTCATCCAAATAAATTTTCGATTCACAAAGTAAGATGTGAAAATATTATTTTCCAAATGCTGTTTTCGACTGCTGCTGATGTCTTACTCTCTGCGGTGTCTCTCCTGTCCCCGCCTGCCGTGGTTTGTCATCCCTCAAGTAGGCTAATAGTCTTGGTCAGTCTGCGAATCACCTCTGCATTGTATCCTCTGTTATCAAACTGATCTCAATCGGTCTTGAAGCCTGTGTTCAGTCGCAGTTCAATGTCCAGCTGTGTTCATTCTTTCATTCTAATCCCAGACAAACTCTAGGGCCACTGGCTCCACAGCTAACTGAGCCAGTTAGCGCAGAGTAGTTTGCTACAGCCAAGAATAGTTAGCAAAGAGCAGCAGTCATTAGTCTGGTGGTACGGCACTGCACTTAAACAAAATGTATATTGTTTCACTGTTGTCATCTCTTGTCCAAAGTAGCCACCAGAATCAACAAATCATGAAAGTCATTGTAGTAGCTTTAATACCACTACTACTGTCCCATTGTCAGTGTTGAATAATTTGCATCTACTGGACGTAATGCAACCAAGGCTAAGGTTCATTTTAGTTGGTTTAATGAGAACAGCCTTCCTAATACCAACTAAAGCTGTTTGCGCTCTCCTCACCACATCCTGGTCTTTGCATTAGACTGTGAAGCTACTGGAAACAAACTTCCCATTAACCTCAGGCCAGATTGTGTTTATATATAGACTTGTTTAAACCAGACAAAGGATCACAGCCGCCGTAGCCGCATCTTCTTTTATTCCTTCGTCATTGACTCTCTTCCCCTTTTTGAAAAAATGTTGTGTTCATGTAATTTAACTGAACAATCAGTTTGACCTCTTGTTCTCATTTGACTGTGGAAAATATCCACTTTTAGTTGATCTAGAACCTTTATTAAGAACCTAACAAATTATAAACCCTTAACCAATGTATAACCCTTTATACCTGCCTATGTCTTACTTTTGAAGTGAAGGATGAAAGTTGAAGTAGTACATTATCACTCAAGAGCGATTTATATGCCGCACTTTGTTCCAGAGCATGAAAGCTGTGAAACCTGGGAGTCTGACCTGAGTCTCACCATCTGCTCCCTTTACAGACTCTGAATCTTGCCAGAGACTACGCGGCTGCAGTGAACAAGCCTTTCCCAGAGATAGACGAGAAAATCCTGGAGGAGAGAGACTGGCCGAAGGACTGCTATGTGTTCGAGGGAAAAGAGAAGGAGCCCACCATCGTCTACATGCCGCTCTTCAACAGAAACAACTGTAAAGGTCTGTTACAGCCACACTGCAGACTTTTTTAGACTCTGCTGAAACTGCTCTCATAGTTCAGGAACAACACAACACGTACAATGTGTAATTACTGCATTACCACATGAGTACTCAGAGCTGTGTTGGTCCACATCCAACTCCATTTAGATCTTTACACACCTGTACAGTTTCATGACTGCATCATGCATAGTTGTGACACTATAGTAACACAATCTGTCCACAGACAGACATACAGACAAACAGACACCTGTCAAGTGCTCACATTTAACTATGACCACAGACTACAGTGGGATAAAGGAAAACCTCGTCTCATATTCATCAGTAACCTCCTTGTTAACAGATAAGGCAGACGGGACTCGCGCTGCAGCAGCAATGCAGTCATCATGCACTACCGACCAGCCAGTGTTGACCAAGTGTTAGGGAGTGGGACGGGGGCCCTGAGAAGGCCCGGGGTGGCAATTTGAGACCCCTGAATTACTACATAATGTTACTTTAAGCTTCTTTTCTTTCTAAATATGTACACTCTTCTATTATTCACATTGAGCTTTACTTGGTTGTTGCTCTGCTAATCAACTCCCCTAGGACCTTTCTGTCTCAAAATTGGACTTTTAAAGAAAACACAAGCTCTTAGTCTATCCACTTTCAGCAATCGGTGTTAATCTGTGCCAAAACATAAACAATCATCCAAAGACTTTAAATTTATTGTAAGGCAGGGCAAACTGTCATGCATTTAAATCCAAACACTGGCCCATCCAGAACTGAGTGTACAGCATGTATGACTACATACCTGAAATCTATGCTGCAGGTCATAACACATCAATAAATGGATTCATTAAAATGACTGTATTTATGGAGGCTATAGGGCACACTAGGAATCCTAGCAAGAAAGAAAACACTATAATATATGTTTGTACCATAACTCATACTGAACTAAACTGCTTAGCACATAACCCAAAGTTCTGAAATACAGTCACAAAGTTTATAGGTTGTAAGTGGTTGACCGCAGTGAAGTGACTGGATCATTCATGGTAAATCCTGGTAAGACATCACTGACTCAGCTACCAATGAAGTGATAAACTGTCACTGACATTTTATTCCAAACAGTATTGCTCTGATAGCTACCATTCATCATTCACAACACTTATTTAGCAGTGTGCTGTCGTTTCCCCAGTAATTTTGCACACTGACCACTTCAGCTGTCGCAGCTGTGTCTCTGGCCAAGGCACCTGAGCTGTCGTGCATCCACATGGTTGGCTGCCCCTCATTAAAAAAAATTTTGAAAAACGATAGATACAAACAATTAGATGCTCGCGAAGGGCAGCCCAGCACCAGCTTGAACTGCTTAAATGCCCTGTCCACTTTTCCTAGCCAAGAGACACTTGGTTAGGCTGCGACAAGCACCTCCAGAGTATGGGTGCAGCAGCAGCAGGCCAGCCACGATGTGAAGAGGTTGGTTTGTTTACCAGGGAAACTAAAGATCATAAACTGCATCGGCAATGTCACTGGCTGTTTTCTACAAATTAAGAAGCCTACGCTGAATCCCAACTGTTAACTTTGCATATTCATCTCTTAACTTAACCAATGACAGCAAACAATCAGAGGCAAAGTACAGCGGCTCCTGTAAAGTGGGATCCATAATGGCAAATGTCAAGCGATTCGCTGCATGGGGGGATGTTTTGATATTTCTTTAGGGTGGAAGTAGCCAGAACTGCTTGCTGTAAAAGATTAATGTCAGTTGGGTGTTATGAATGATGAAGGTAAGATGGGGAAATGATAAAACAAGACGGTTTTCATCATAGCATGACTCTTTTGATCAAATCGTATTTAAAATAAATATATGCATACACACGCACACGCATAGTTTACTGAAACCTTAACAGGTGTTCACTGTTTTCTATAGATGCAGACGAGCTCAAAGCAAGGAGGGAGGAGTACTCCACCTTCCAGCCTCCATACAGCCAGGAGAAGATTGAGTTTTTGCTGGAAATGGTGAAAGCCAACGTGATGAACAACAAGGAAACTCTGCTGAGGGAGATTAACAAGACTGTTAAATGCCATGCCAGTAAAGACAAGACACAGTGAGCATTTTTAAAATTGAGCAGCCTTTTTTTTTTACTAAGACAATTCATTTTACGTAAATGTATAAAACTGCTCCCACTCTGATGTCCTGGAAGCTTCATGTTGGCAGCTCAAAGCCTACATGGTTCCACATTTATGACATTTTATATAAAACATTAAGTGCATTAAAATTCCATCTTCATGTAGACCACAATTCACCTAGCAGTGCAATATGACTTTGTAGAAATACTTTCACACTAAATGGAACCATTATCTGGGCTGACTGGAATTTAAAAAATGTCAGCTACAAATATTTCATGTGTCATATTTTGATTATGTTTGTGTTCATTTAAGCTTTGTATTCATGTAATTTAACTGACAGCTAAACTTCACCTTTCCCTGCTCCTGCATACATTTCTCATATGACTGGAGGATATCTACTTTTAATTAATCTGACCCTTAATTACAACATAAAACTCCTTATTAAAGTAGTCCTCGTTATAAAGTGGTAGCTGCTTGTGTCTAACTTTTGAAGTGAAGGATGAGAGCTTAAGTAACTATAATCACTCAAGAGTGATTTATATGCCAGACTTTGTTCCAGAGCATGAAACATCATTCACCCTCTGCTCCCTTCTCAGACTCTGACTCTTGCCTGAGACTGTCAAGTCAAGTTTGTCAGTCTCTAATCAATACTGTCTCTCATTCAATCTACAAATGAGCGGACTATCAATATGATGACACAAATTAGGGTTTTATGACTGTCACAAACTGGTTCAATGTATGTGACAAAGAGGGGAGACAAGTCAGGTTTTTAGTGCCAACGAAAACGTTTATTTGTAACACAACTTAACTACTTAAAAAGCATGAGGTGCGGAGTAGCATCATCAGTAGTGGATGCAGTGTGTGGATGAGTGAAACACGTGTGCTGCTGTTGAATGTCAAAAAACACAAAGACTAACCCAGAACCTGCAAAGGTGTGGAGCCTAGGAGAGAGAGTGATACAATGAGACCAAGCTGGCATTTGTAGCCTTGGTAGAAGCCTAGCCAGGTGTCAGCACCTTGCCTTAACGACAACTCCTGCAGGAAGTGATCAGCTGCATCATGGTGTGAGCAAAAAGGGAGGGGTCGTAACACCCCCCTCCATAAGAATGAGGTTCCACCTTGTGTTATATATTGAACAAATGACACTATCCAAATATGTCCCAATCTGTCGAGGCCGTGGCTTTGCTTGCAGCTCTCTGCTTAACACCACCTGGTGGGACTTGCTCTGTAAACTTAACTGTGTTGCGACTGCAATTTGACGTTGTGTTTTTGAAGCTTGATAGTACTTTGTACAGAGTGTACAACGAAGCTTAATATTCTCCTCTTTAGCTGACACCAACTCAAAATAATGACTGTATTTCCGGCTAGAAAACGCTCATCTCTCTCCTACCAACATCACTCCCCGAGACGCAAGAAGAAAGCAAAAATATATATTTTTACTAAGGAAAATGACAAAAATAATAGGAACGCACAGTGACTTGAATAAGTCACTTTAATCTGATTACTGGTTTGGAAATATTAACGCGCTAGATTACTTGTTACTGAAAAAAGTTTGTCAGATTAGCCTGGAAGGAGTGCAGTACTGGTCATCAGCTATGGGCACTGACGCATTACTGGCATAAAAGCGCTGCTTGATGGGCTCAACAACTCCAACATCCAGATCGTGCTCAATTAAGTGTGTTTGGGTATCAGAAAAGAGCGATAGATAGCCATTGATCAGTATAGTCAACTTATCACGTTTAGCCCCATCTAAGTGCCCAACAAGGATATCCAGATCTTTCAGTGTCTCAGAATTCCTCAACTAGTCCTGCAGCACCCCAACATCAGGAGCAATGTCTACCCCTTCCCCCTCAACTACCACTGGTTCAGACATGGGAGACAACAAAACAGGGCCAGAGACAAAAATTGGCCTGACTGGGGAGCTCTGATGCAGTGGAAATAATGACTCACGAGTGTGATATGGCTTCAGGAGGTTAACATGACACAGCTTTGTAGACTTCCTACAGCCAGGCAATTCAAATAGTTTAGGTCAGAGACTCGACACACCACAGAGAAAGGACCACTGAACTTGCCTGGAAAGGTGAATCTACAAGAGGCAGAAGAGTGAGCACACAGTCACGTGGGTTAAACTGGTGAGCCTCAGCCCATTGGTCATTGTCTCTTCATCTTGACCCGTGACTTCTACAGCTTCTGCCTAGCCAGCTCACTTACCCTAAGCAGTTTTAGTCTGAAGCCGTTGACATAATCTATAAGATTTTGAGTTGGATCCTCTGGCGAGCAACCATCTTGCAAAACTGCAAGTGGGCCACACACTTTATGGCCAAACACCAGCTCATTTGGATTGAATCCAGTTCTCTCCTGGGCAACTTCACAAGCTGCCAAGAGCAACCAGGGTAACCCATCCTCCCAGTCACCCGACAGCTCTGTACAATAAGCATGCAACAGTGATTTCAACATTTGGTGGAAACGTTCAAGTGCACCCTGACTTTGTGCATGGTATGCTGTTGATTTGTTATGCTTTATGTGTAGCTGTTTTTGCACCTGATGAGCACAGATGGGATGTGAAGGTGGAACCCTGGTCAGACTGTATTACTTTGGTCATGCCAAATACTGAAATAAACTGGATCAAAACTCTAACCACTGTCTTTGCTGTAATACTGCGAAGTGGATAAGCAGCAGGATACCTGGTAACCTGACACATTAGAGTCAGCAAGTATATGTGTCCAGATTTGGACCGAGGCAGGGGACCCACACAATCGATGATCAAATGCTCAAATAGCTGCCCAATGGCGGGGATTGGCTGTAGAGGAACAACCTGGTTTGGCTTGCCAGTGAGCTGACAGGTATGACATGTCTTAATGAAAAGAGCAACATCTCTCTTTAAGCATGGCCAGAAGAAATGTTGCAATATGCGGTCATAGATTTTATGGATGCCAAAATGACCAACATGGAAGATTGGCTCTCCTACAGATGCATCACCATGTGACAGCCACTTGCGAACCAATAGACCATTATGGAGGAAATAGCACTGAGCAGTGTCCCTCACCTCCAATGCGGGCACAACTCTGTCAAACGGCTCAGTTAAGGAGGAATCAGCCTTCTGTTCAGCTACTACCACAGCCCGAGAACCTGCTAACTGGTCAACCAGCTAATAATCTGGCAACTCCAAACACTCTGGCTCCACCACACTGTGCATCACGGCTGGCAGCACAGGTGATGAGGCTGTGAGCTGGGGGAGGTGTTGAGTGAGGCACAGAGAGACATAAAAGGATCAGAGATGATCTATCTTGATGCCATGTCAATGTAGGTCAAAGCTGAATCTTACGTCCTTGCAGCATGTAATCTGTGAGCTCACTGTGTGTCTGAGGAAACCGTCTGTGTGAAAGGAGATGAAAAGAGATTCAATAACAAGGCTTTATGTAATATGTGAGTGTCAGAGTGTGTGAGACTGAGAGATGAATAACTGATTTAACATGCCCTCTTCTCTCTCTTCTCTCTTGTAGGTTGTCCCTGAGCCTTGACTCTTGTCTTTTGTTGTGAACTAAATCATCATCATGAACATATGACATACACACCACTTTACATGTGTGTCACATGTGACACAGTCGCAGAAGACATAGATTACACAGCTTAACCAAATCGATACACAACCATCTCATGTAACCGCATATAGTCATTTCTTGTTCAGTAACAGTGTTGTGCCTATGGACTGACACTATAAAGAACTATCAATTACATGTGTGGCAGAATGTGTCTTCTTTGACTTTTATTGAACTCTATGTAGGCTTATACAGTGTCACTGTTAACAGAGATTCACGTTGGAAGAGACTGAAATGCTTGTGAGGTGCTCCTGCAGGGCATTATTGCTTTCAGTTGGTGAAACCTTTTTTTTAGTGGACTGGGCAGTGCTGTAAAAAGCACCCAACTGTCATTCATTTGTAAAGTAAAGACATCCTGCTGGTAAAAGTGAAGGTCACCCATACACAAAGTCGTACTTGAGTAAAAGTAAACGTAAAGTATACATGTATATACATGTGTGTATTGGTCAACTGATCAGATGTAATATTCTCCATTTTTCCCAAAACCTGGAGCCTACATTGCCCATAATGCAACTTAGCTACTTAGTGACTTCAGTGGATGCATCAGATCAGATGACACTAATGGCTTTGTAGTTTTTTTACATATGCAGTAAACTCCCCAACACCTGTAAACCCACTGTGATGTGTAAAATTGGTGGAGTTACCCTTTAACTTACAGTTTTTCTTGGCCCATACAGTACAGAGAAGCTGCTCATCTTCTTGGACCGCCTTCATTCTGATTTGATCCCTGAAAATGAGAGAGGTCTCGTAGGGCCTCACCCTACCAAAGTATGTAATTGTGTGGGACAATGTAAATTTCCACCGTGGCCTGTGAGGTGTCTGGACTGCATCACATTCTTATTTAGACTCTTAAGTTAGGGTAACTGTGACCAAATGGTTTTCCCTTCTGAGAGCTAAGGAATGTAGCCTGTGCGGGGTTTACATGCCCAGGGTCCCGGAGCCATGATTCAGCTGTGTGGGGGTTAGAGGACAGCGAGAAGATTAGGCTGCTGTAAAGTAATAAAACAGAGTTTTATCTTCATGCCAGATGGCGAGAATTGTCCAATGTTTAGGTTTCCGTAGAAAGACAGGATGACCATTTGGGCCGTCTGGGGAACAAGACCTAATAATGAACAACAAGTTGGGTAGTGATTTAGGGGAGATGAGCAGGAGGACAGGTCAAATCCTCTCTTATTTTATTGGATAGATGGACACACTGACCAATTAGGAAAGAAGGGAGGTACAAGCGGAGGCACGCCAAAAAGGCCCATGCAGGAGGAAAAGGTGGTGGTTTTTATAAATTCCTAAGGAAGAAGGATTTCTGATAGAAATCAGAGGACAAAGTATTGGCTTGAACTTTGTCAGATTGGAGAATACCAGGTAAAGGCCGACCTGATCGGACACAAGGCTTGAGATCTGTTTCATTAAAGATTGCTCTATCATTCCACCCAGCCTTGCCTCCGCAGAATTCTTTTATCATCAAAC
>OMLP01024998.1:0-14647 GCA_900302685.1 Spondyliosoma cantharus | reverse complement strand
CCCCGAAAACCACCATAAAGTTGGATCAACTATTTGCTGACAAGTTTGAATAAAAAGTATAAAGGTACTATCATATTTTAACAAAATACTACAACATGTCGGACAAGGGTAGTATTTGTTCAATAGAAGTTTGAGGATACCGTATGAGGTACGTGTACAGACACCTGCAGTCTCCCGGAGTAAAGTGGTCTTAGCGAGATGAATGGTTGAAGAGTTTTGCTGACCACATGAGAAGCAGTGTGGTCCCCCCACCCACACACACGCACACACACACACACACACACACTTTTGCCATAGTGTACATGAGCATGCTGGTAGAGCGTCTGATAAAAAAACAAGGTGACACATTTTTCAAAACACACTTCTGTACTGTGTCACTTCTGAGCAAGATCTGTGAATCTTCAAACAGTCTTATATATATAAGCAATATCTTGTCAGGGAATTTGCATTTGTACAATTTCATATCTGACTTAAATATCTAACCAGTTTATTTCTCAGCGTTAAATTAAATGCAGGATCTGACCTACAAGACTACCAGACTATGCCCATGTACATTACAAGATGGGGGAGCTTAAAAATCTGCAAGCTGTGTGAATTCAGTTCCCGTTCTACTGTCACTGCAGTAGAATGTCACTTTCAGTAGAACATGACATTCTCCTGCGCTGCCTTCACCATCGTCAGTAAAGTCTCGTCCACAGTCTCGTAATCGTGGTCGCTGTCCACATCTGCTTCAACTTCATGCGGCGGTGCTGCGGAAAGAAGAAGGGTTTCGGTTTTATTCACGTCAATGTTCTAATTTTGCAATATTTTTCCTCTTCTTTTTTACCATTTTATTTAAAAAAAACTAAATAAAAACAAAATAAAAAATAATATGCAGGAAGAGAGTGAGTGTGTGTGTGTGTAAAGGTTACTCTCTAGGTTCATTACTCTAAATGTAGACGCTTTTGTTTATTTTGAGTCAATCCCACACACACACACACACACATACTGTCCTGGGGCCAAAAAAGCCCTATGTGTGCCTGCTTGAGTGACATTTGCTAAAAACTACAGCACCCCAGTTTTTAATAAATTACTTGGCCTTTTATTGATTAACTATTTGGGACTTTTCAAATATTTATACAGGAAGTGGTATAAACGGGCTCGGTACTGAGTGCTACGGGCAGGGGGGGAAACGGGAAAGTGTTGTGAATTTGTGATAAAACTGTAGGTTAACAGAAAAACAATTCTCTAAAATGTTGTCTGGTTAAAAACCCGCGCGATACAAGTCCGCAGAAAGAGCCCCACCTTTTGTCTTCGGGTCCTCCATTTTCACGTAGGTGTTTGGCAGGGCCTTGCCTGACGTCTTGTCGGCCATCGAGTGCTTTCGGGGTACAATCGGCGGAGGCTCGTCATCTAAAATAGCCTGCATGATAAGACGAAGAGGAAGAAACGCTTGGTTCGATAACTGACTTCTACACCACAATAAAAAGAGGAAACATCGTGTTTTTGCATACTTCAATACTTCTAGCCGGCTTGTGATTTCCTGAAAGGGACATTGTGAGAAAATGCAGCCACACTTTTAACAGAACCATGATGCAAATACACGTTAAAGCTGAACCGCAGTAGGTCAAAAGTAGTTCTGGGTGATCTTATATGTGCTGTAAAAGTCGTACTTACTGGAGGGGGAGGAGCTGGAGGCCTCTTTTTGCTATTCAAAGTCAGATCAGCTAACTTTTTGGTCGCGTCGCTCTTGTTGTGTCGATGTTTGGACGCTTTCTTTGAGGCTTTTGACGAGGATTTTTTGCAAGACACCGAAGACGACAGGTTTCGCTTCGGTGGCCGGGGCGGAGGGGCTGCGTCTGAGCTCTCCTGCTTGCGGAATTCATAAAAGAACGTGTCGGTCACCTCGGTAACTCTGTCCACGTGGCACTGGGGTGGTTCATCACTGGGCCACGGCAAGGGCTCCGTGGTGAAAGCGACAGACATAGAGAGCCACTGAGTTGGGATCTCGAAACAGTGGTCTGGCCTGTGTGGAAAGCTCGCCTGGATGATGGGCTCTAACATAGCCGCCTCTATCCTGAGACATGCAAACCCGGCCAGTGGATCGGTCTCCACCTCCGTATCACGGCTCACCACTTTCACATCGAGCGGCAAACTAAAGTCCTTCCCCAAGTCCCTGAGTCTGTACTTCTTCTTATCTTTCAGCACCTCCAAAAAGTGACCCGGCATGTACAGAGGCAGAAGAACTTCCTGCCTCTCCTCGTCCTGCTTGACCTCCTCTTCGTCGTCATCATCATCGTCCCCATCGTCCGGCTCTGGGAGGCGATGACACAATAGAGCCTCGACGGACTGCTTCTGCGCAGAGTTGCTCTCACAGGGCAACTCCATCCTTTCGCAGCTGACAACCTCCAGCTGGTCCCCCACGCTGAGGCCAGGCAGGCCCTCCTCCTCGACCTCCTCACAGTTCCTCGTCACACTGACCTTCAGACCCGGCGCCTGCATTGACGCCACGTAGAGCTCGTACACTGAATTGAACTCTCTTGGCCGCCTCCGGAATCGCCCGCCGTATTGGTGAGAAACCAGGAAGTACTGCTGCGCCTTTCTGCTCTTCAAGCTGGATAATAAAATCATGGCGGAGGTTCCTTTCCTGTGGAAAACCAGCTGGCTCCTCTTGCCAAGTTCTGGCAGCCAGCTGCACTTGAACGGAGAGCGAGTGTCCGGGCCTTCCAGGACATTCACCACTGCAGGGAAGGATTCATCGGGCTGGGAGAGGACCTCTGGCAGACTGAGCGGGGTCACAAACTTTACGTCCTGACAGAGCTCGGTGACATCCACCACATCCACCTCCAGGCTGGATGGAAACTTCAATATATTCTTCCTCACTGTGCAAAAACATGAGAGCAATGATGTTAGAAAATGGATTAGAGGCACAAAATGAGAACCCTTGCCAGATTTTCCAAAGTCTATTACCAGTAATAAAAATAAAAATCAACACAACAAACAATGTAAAACTGCTCCCTCATCAAAATGTACCTGTACTTTACTCAGAAGCAAGAGCACTTATGCAGAAAAATGGTCCCTGTGAGTGCTGAATTACACAATATCAGTGGTTGTCAAACATTTTCTGGCATGCTCACCTTCAGGAGCCAAAACAGTTCATGCCTACCCCACAAACTTTCTCAATAAGTAACACTCCCGTTTTCCACTTTCAATAAGGGCTGGGAATGTTTGGAATGTTATCAGAGCATTTCGACCTCATAAACCAGGGTCTAAATTAAGTCCCAGGTCATTATTTTACTCTAAACTAAAGTTCCCCTCTCTCGAAAAGTTGCAAGAAATCTGTCGGATACTTACATCATTTTACTTCAGCCACCATTTTGAAAAGCTCTTCAGCAGCAAATCAGTTTGTTTTTTGTTGCCCCTTGTGCTTTGACACATCGACATGGACTGACGACAACTATGAAAGCATGGACTGCACAGAAAATGACCTGTAAAAACAGCCCCGCCTTGACACATGTCGGTGGACTAATTTGTGCGTGCTCCTTTAGACCGTAGTAGTCAACGTGCTAAAGGCACATTTAAGTTCCATGAAAAGTAGTTACCGGCAAAGCTCCTCAGCACCACCTCTACGCCACTGTGTGGCTGAGTTGTTTTTACCGATGCAATGATATTCATTTAACGCTGGGTAGTTTAAAGGAGCATTATGTCGTTTTTGGTAAGGAATTTTAATTAATTTATGCCTAAACAAACTAAATAAACAAACTCTGTTCGTTTTCTCGGCTGATTAAGCAAGCTGACGTTAAAGGACAACACAATTTCTTGCTGTTTACTTTGTGTATATTTGGCGGACCCTGCCACCTTTCTAGCTTCAAACAGTGTTCTGGGGACCTTATTTTCCTCTGAGAACAGCTCGTTTATTCACTTATGGAAGGGGATAAATATCCCTGAGTTTGTGTTATTACCCTCATTAATATTTTAAATATTCAAATTCTGAGTTTAAAATTCTCCAAAAAAACGTCATAGTGCCCCTTAACTCTGTAACAAATCATCATATTTTTTGTTTTGTGTAGAATCTTAATCCGCACGCAATAACAACTCCTTCCCTGGGGAACAAACGTTGTGGTGAACGTTCAGCATTTGCCTCTCAAATGTAGTGACGTATATATATATTTTTAAAAAAGCCTTAAAGGGAAAAACCTTTTCACACTATTCACCCCCATACCAGTGGAAAGTCTGGGGAGGTTTCATAGTCCACAAAACATTTCTGGAGCTGCACAGCAGAATGGTGTTGCAGCGTTCTCCTAAACAACTCAAGCAGATGAAAACAATGACTCCAAGTATCTGAGAGCATGATCCCAAATTGATTGATTGAATTGAAAGACTTCATTGACACCCTTTCGTAAGACAAAATCCTCACTGTAGCGTGCACCACGTCCTAAGTGGGTGCACGAGCTTCTGTCAGGGGTTTGAATAACCTTTTGGGGAGCTATATGAGCTGTATGAGACATTTTTCGCTCCAGAGATGTTTTGTGGACTCTGAAACTGTAAGTAGATAGTGGCTGGATATTAAAATGTTTGGGTGAATTTATCCTTTAAGTACTTAAAAATCGAAGTGCAGTAATTGAGAAAGTTAAAAGTCAAATTCCCTGGTCATTTACACACAAATTACAGGGTAATCTAATTCTTAATTGTGTGTTAATATGTAAGAAGTATAACCATTTTAAATGTAACATGCAAATAACTTAAAATCCTTTTTAAAATAACATTTTAAAAGTAGGTTCTGCTCACAGTTCATGATGGCGTTAACCTGGTGTATTGGACTGAGGATAAGGGGACGCTGACACTTGGTGGTGTTTTCGAAGCGAAACCTTCGACTGCGCAGGCCAGGAGAGGACATGATCTCCTGCAGCGTGAAGCACTCCTTGCTCTCACACTCAACGAAGTCCCCGCGTGTAGAAAGTGGGATTAACACCTCAGCAGAGACTTCCTGTTGTCCTTGAACGTGGCAACGCACCCGATCCTCCTTGCCCTCACACCGCTCTATGGAGAGCACTGTCAGAGCTCTCCCGGCCCCCAGTGTGACATTGTCAAAGGTCATCTTGGAGCGGCTGGTGAAAGTGAAGGGGAGGCAGGACTCCAGGCCCACGGGCCTCATGCTCATCATCTCCTCGACTGTGCTGAATGGCATCTCATCCGGAACAACCTTGAACAAACCTGAGAGACAGCAACAAGTTTCAGTGGTCAGCTACGAGACAAACTCAGCTGCTCTCATCGGATTTCTCTTGTCTACAGCTCAGACTGACCTGTGTGGTTGATGGGCAGCTCAAACTTCTCATTGCTGCTCAGGTCTTCACAGCAAACTGACAGCAGCTCGAGGCCAATGACCTTTATGAGATCGCCAGTAGAGAAGCTCACTTCACTTCCAGATATTTCATATACTGAGCCTGAAAGAGAAAGTAATAAAATAAAGTGTATTGAGAAAAGAGGGAACAATGATCGCATGTTTCAAGTATAAATCAAATCAGCTCTCATTTCTCTAAACTGGAACACAATCTCACCGACTCAAATACAAAGTACTTCTAAGTACAGTCTTATTCGGCCTCAATAACTTGTGATTTGGGATAGATACAGAAACCTAGACATGTAACGATCTGCATAACTGGGACACAATCTCATATACTGGAAAACAAGACAAAACGTATACTTGATAGATACAAATGTATGCGACAGACACAGAAACAATACAGACATTCAGACACGTAACCTCTCCAGATAATCTAAAATCTCTACAACTCTATCCTCATCTACGCTCACCATCTCAGCTCACAATGAATAAAGTCATAAAGGCCCACCTTGGAAGTACACTCCAGAGCAAACTTGCAGAATTTTGGGCAGACAAGTGTCGTCCAACGATGCAATGAACTGCTGAAGCGGCAGAGCAGTAGCGCCTGCCATCGCTGCTGCCTCCGTGAGCTGCGATCAAAAAAGAAGGCAGATGGCAAATGACAAGAGCAGCATAAATGGGGGATGCTTTGTGAGTCAGAAAACCACAAAACTGAATGAGGAAGTCACAGGAGCTGTTTGCACAGTGCTTGCATTCACAGAAGGAGGCCGAGCGATACGACTTGAGCCTGGTTATTGTACTGAGAAGTCGTCAAAAAAAGACAGAGTCTTCGCAAAGGTTCTGTTAAATGATTGCATCCCGAAGTTGATTTGCTATCACTCCAAGAAATCGATCAAGACACTTAGGTATATGCCTTTATAAGGACATGTGTCACATTTTGTACATGTGCGTGCGTGTGTGTGTGTGTGTGTGTGCGTGCGTGTGTGTGTGTGAGTCAGTGCGGGAAGTGAAAATATTGCATTGTGCACACAACATTCCTGAGGGATTAAGTACTCCTCTCTGAAAGGGACAAAAATCAATTATCCTGCAAAACTGTTACAAAGTCCTGAAGATCCAAAAGGCCCTAGTCTTGATTGTGCACGTTGTGTAGGTGGACAACTTGGTCTCCTTTGGTCCGGCCAAAAAAAACAAAGTTTATGTGTCTCAAATACACAGCTCTGAATATGGTATATCCCCCTGCCCGTCACACGGCCAGACAAAAACAATAATGTTCGATACGCGACAGAAGGACAAACATTTTGCTCATATGGGAAAGGGTTCCCTTGGCTCTTCCTCTTTAATAAGGCTGTAACACCCTTCTCTCCAATCATATTCTTGTCCCAGTGGCCTTAAAAACCACGTGACACACTCTTCCTACAGGGCGTTTCCCCTTCGTTTTTCTCTCACGCGCACGGAGGCAGCACCCTCACTTCCTCCTGCTGATCTGCACTGTCAAATAAAACTAAGCGTCCTCCCACCTCTGTGGCATGACAAAGCAGCCCCTCAGCTCCTGACAAAACCACAAAACTTTCCAAATGAGCCCTGCAAGGGCCTGAAAGACCCCCACGCACCCGACCCAGCCTTTCCACGATCCACCCTGATGATGGACACGTTGACTCATGATGAAAAAGTGTAAAAATCTGATTTTCATGGCCCCTGAGAACCTGTCTTAACAATAGCACTCCACAGCAACCACTTCAAAACCACTTTTTGACAAGATTTACACCAGCCAACAACCAAATACAGGTAAGATATGCAAGTGGCTGGTGGATATGTTTCACTCACCTGCCAAAAAAAACACAATCGTAAGGCATTTAAGGTATGTCATTACTCAAAAACCTCTTGAACTAGTTGGATACAGTTTGTATGTAGGTAACCTATATATGTGTTCTACTTGTTAACAGTCATCAAATATGTCTACAAGCAACGATAGAGTCACAGGCAAAGGATTGTAAGAACACCTTTTTATAAATACCAAGGAAAACGATAAACTTCCAAGAGTATAGCTATAGTTAAAAACAATTTAATCTCCGTCAAACAATTAATTCCAGTTAAAGTTTAAAGTTTCTTTGTAGAAAAATGCAGAATTTTTGAGTTATATAGTATGAGACATTGGTTGACCCTTTTCTTGGACCTCTCTCGAGTTTCTTGGTTCTGTATCATTTCTGATTGGTGCATTGTTTAAAATCAATACAAATTACAGGGCTTTAAACAGTCCGGCACCAATTCTACACACTGGAGTGTGTTTACAGGTCTTACTGCATGTGTGAAAGAAATAGTTTTTAAAGTTAAAGTCCTTTGTGGCTCCAGAAGTTGCAGAGTGCAATCTGAGAAATTAACTCCAGTGATGCCACTCAAGGGCCAAGTTGCTTTGTGGGTAATATAGGCACCGGCTTTTTAAATCCAGCATTGCACTCCCTCAACACTGTTGGACTCATTATGGACAGATTAGGAAAATATAATCAGAGATATCACCTGCTTTGTTCCACCTATTCTTCCTTTTCAAAACGGAGTGGTTACATTACCCACAATGCGACGGAGCCACTGAGTGACATCACTAGATGTAATTTTACATTTACATTTACATTTAGGGGCATTTAGCAAACGATTTTGCCCAAAGCGACTTACAATAAGTACATTTGTCACAAAAAAGAAGCTACAACATATCACCGTCGATAGAGTAAAAAGAAAAAATTAGAAACAATTGTCACGCCCTCATCTGAGCATCGTAGCTGCTATTTATCAAGGATACTCTAAGTGCATCAGTGCTATGATTTAAGAGCTAGGGGGTCGAGGTGAAGTCTGAACAAATGAGTTTTGAGTCTTTTGCGGAAGATGCCTAGCATCAGTAGTTCGTTCCACCACTGAGCTGCCTGTCATTTTATCAGATTAAATGCAACTTCCTCTTAGGTTTACTTGGTTTCAATACTAAAGGCTGTAAGGGCCATTAAAAAAAACAATAGTTGAAAATATGCAGACTTTTAGCCAGAATGGAGGCATGTAAAGTTGAGACCACTGATGAAGATGAATTCTCTTGGTGGCAACTGAAGCCTGCCCCCCAGACTGAGAGGCAAAAGATTTAACCACTGGATTATACCAAGTATAACACATCATAACGAGGGTGCGTAGATGCCTCGACCTGCTTAGTTGTCCTCCTGGATCCAGACTATTCGCACATATTTGGTATGATTTACTTTATTCAGTAATCCTATCAATTAAATTTGTAAACTGTGATTTTGTTGTTCTGTTCTGTACATGCGACATCTATTGTATGTCTGTCTGTCTGACCTAGGAGAGGGATCCCTCGTCTGTGGCTCTTCATCTGATTTCTTCCTTCTTTTTTTCCCCCCGATTAAATGTTTTTTTCTTTTATATGGCAAGTTTTTCCTCACTAGAAACGAAGGTCTAAGGACAGAGGATCTCTTTCAATGCACGGATCGTAAATTTTTTATTTATTTAACCTTTATTTATCCAGGAAAGTCCCATTGAGATTAAAAACCTCTTTTTCAAGGGAGTCCTGTCCAAGAGGTAAAGCCCACTGAGGCAGTGCGACTGTGATTTCGGGCTATTTAAGTAAAATTGATTTGATTTGATTTGAAGTTACCCTGCTGGCTCGAAACACTGAAGGTAGCATTTGACAAAGATATCAAATTGTAGCAAACAGAAATAAAATAGAAAGAAAACTAGACAGATTTAAGGTGATTGAAAGGTTAAAAATACAGCAGAGCATTAAAACTACCCTCATACCTCAAAAAAATGAAAGAAAGTTATCATCACACACCATGTGCAGTTTAGTCAATGGACATATGGCAATTTCACCACAATCACATGTGGGAGCTGAGGACACCTTGTGGTCTTTCAGGGAGCTCAATGTAGTTCTTGTTCGCTGTAAGTTGTTTGAGTTGTTAGCAAAATGAGAGCATGATGAGTTTGTACTATTTCAGTCAACGTTAGCGTCAAAACGAATTTTGCTACCTTCATTTGGGGGTCTAATTCTGATGTAACTAACGTGAGGGTCGTAAGACTACAACTCCCACAAGCCCGAGGTGACGCTTACCCAACGTGCAGCGCGGCTTCGAGAAGATGAGGCAAGATGGCGACTAAAATAAGCAAAGAGAGTCCCCCTCCTTTTGATTGTCCATCATGGTGAGCAAATGCACATGTCAGAGTTGTAGCCATGTGTTCGTAATGCAATGCCGGATGCAAATGAGCAATGCGACATTCATCCATTTATATAATCTCCTTTACTCGGAGAGAAACGGGCAGTTACTGTAGCTAACGTTCGCAACTAGCTAGCATGCTAACGCTAACCCCGTTAACGTTGCCATTAATTCACAGCCGCCCGTGGGGTGTTTTTCTCGTTTTTTCCAGAAGATTCGTCACATATTTAATTTTGAGTGAGTCGCTTATGAAGGGCAGGCCTTCAATGATGTAGTTAAGCTATGTGAACATGTTTAGCCTATGTCTTGATTTGTAAAAGCATAGCTCTTGACGAATGAAGTAAACGTTTTCCATTTGCTGACTGTGGAGGTCCGTCCAAGCAGCACTTGCTTTTATGAGTACGTTAAGTCATTCAGCAATATCAGAGAAACAAAGCAAGGATATTCATTATTCACTGGCAATGATAACGTTTGCATAAATCCACGAAATGTGGACTGTATGGATATTTAAAACGTCACAAAACTGTTTTCTTTCAGGGCAGGCAAGCCGCCCCCGGGGCTCCATCTAGACGTGATGAAGGGAGACAAACTGATGGAGGTAACTGAAAGATTGGAAATGTTACTTAAGGACACGGTGGCCTTACTGTATGCTCGTGTTGAAACATGCACTGGGTACTATTGTGGGATGTAAGCGAGTCGAACGCACCAGATACTAGCCTGGCAGTCTACTTCGTCCCAGATGTCTTGCACACTGGGATTTTCTATGGCTGCATGGGTTCAGACGGTGCGAGAACAGCATCAGCCCCGAGATTTAAGCTTTTCAGTGGGAAGCAACACTGTTGAGTTATGGCTCAGGGGCACAGAGGCATTGCAGACTGTTTGCAGACCTTTTTTTTTTTTTCTCCACCAGTTGTTTCAATCAACACGGTTCACTGAAACTGTCTCTCCCTTTTAGAAACTGATCATAGATGAAAAGAAGTACTACCTGTTCGGGAGGAACCCCGACTGGTGTGACTTCACCATTGACCATCAGTCATGCTCGCGCGTCCACGCTGCCCTGGTCTACCACAAACATCTAAAAAGGGTCTTTCTCATAGACCTCAACAGCAGTAAGACATCACTCACAATCACACCTGTATACTCATTTTATGTTTAAAACCAATGACTGCAAAGGGTTGACACACATGCTGTCAAGCCAAAAATGATTAGTTGTTTGATACGTCAATGAGGCACAAACTGCCAGTATTGGCTTCAACCTTTTATTCTGGTTACGACAGAATGATATTACGTCACCGGCAGCCATCTACGTAGTAACAAGCTTCAGATCATTTGTAACTGTACGCTACAAGTAATATCAATGGAAATGAAATGATAAACCACATAATACTTAAGTCCGGAAGTTACTAATAATGTACATTTACAGTAATAATAGCACGTGGAATCATTTACTGTCTTAATCTATGCATTGATAGGTTCGCCAAGTGTTACAGCACCACATGCACTGCCGCCAGGACTGAATCACATTCCTTAACAATGTAACATTTGATAAACGATAAACAACCTGTCCCACCATGTGCAAACCTCATTTGATTGTCATTGTTTTAGCACACGGTACTTTCCTCGGACACATCCGTCTGGAGGCACACAAGCCTCAGCAGGTTCCCATAGACTCCACAATATCTTTTGGGGCCTCGACGCGAACATACACCATCAGAGAGAAACCGCAAACTCAAGGCACCGCTGGCACAGGAGACAGTAAGACGGGAGATGATGAGGAGCTGAAAGGACTACTTGGGCTTCCAGAGGAGGAGACAGAGCTTGAGGTTCATTTAGTTTCATGATAACTGCGTGCAGTTGTTTTTATAGATATGTTTTTGTAGTTTAGTATTTTGTTTTCATTTGCACAGATCATAAATTGCAGTGCAAGAAATGTACTGTCAAAGTTTTTAGGAACATAACTTTAACACAAGATCTAGTGATTACATGACCAATTAATAACAAGTGTTTGTGTTAACTTTTCCTTCAGTCTATGACCTGTTATTCTCCTGCTCATTCTGGTATATTATTGTGTTGAAAAGTAATAATATCTTCATATCAATGCAATCACATTTAACATATTTTTCTTTTATCCGCATCCTGCCAGAACCTGACAGAGTTCAACACAGCTCACAACAAGCGCATCTCCCTTCTCACCATTGAGGAGGGCAACCTGGAAATCCAGAGGCCTAAGAGGAAACGGAGGAACTCGAGGGTTACCTTCAATGAAGAGGACTCCATCATTAACCCAGGTACAAACCAAAGTCAAGGCAGTGTTACAGAAAACACAAAGAAACACCCATACTGTAAAAGAACTCTGTTGTTTTGACTGACTATGCCAAACCAAGCTATTTTTGTTGTAGATTGTAGTCATTTGTAAGTGGTTCATTGATTCACATGATTACAATATTCTTAAGTGAAAGTGCCACAGCATGTAATTCTGAAGGAAACAACCTGCACTCAACAATAATACTTCAATTTTGAATACTTGCAGAGGACATAGACCCTTCAGTTGGACGCTTTAGAAATATGGTGCAGACTGCTGTTATCCCCATCAAGGTAAGCGCTGGTCATTTAATTAAAAAATGTCGAATTGATTTTACATATTTCAGTCTACAAAGTATTACTGTGTGTTGAGCAGTTTGGTCACAGTGCCATGTTAAAGTAAAGTAATAACTGGTCCTGTGTGGCTCACTACTCAGAATGATCAACAACAAGGAGTGTACTCATACAGTGTAGCACTGTTAATTAGTAGTGGGTTAGGTGTTTGATTTGCAGAGGTAGTGAAGGTGTAACGCCAGCGGTTAAATGTATGACGTGAAGTTAATACTCTCTCATCCCTGCTGCAGAAACGCAGATCAGAGGGCCAAAACACGTTGGGTCTTGACGACCTGACATCGAAACGCATGCATGGCTACAGCTTGAGCAGCGGTCTCTATGGGGACTTGCCGCCCACGAGTCATGAGAACCAGCCGACAGGAGCACCAGGAGGTGCTGCTATGCAGGGAGGGCTTCCGCTGCCTTTCCCCAATCCAGCACCAGAGGTGGACCTGGCCCCGGAGGCTCCCCAGCCCCCTGTCACCCTCAACCCCACCCCTGTCACGGCCCCCTATCTACCAGAGACCCACAACGAGCCACGCAAAAAGAAGTACGCCAAAGAAGCTTGGCCGGGCAAGAAACCCACCCCTTCACTGCTCATCTGATCGGTTTTGTAACACTGCTGACACTCAGGTTACCAGCAGATACATCAGGGACTGTGACCTGGCAGATGTGGAGTTATTCACTTCTCATTTTATTTTTTATTTGTTGCGTTTCTCACTGTCATCGCGAAAAGGCCCCACACGATTTCCCTTCGGTCTGCCGCAAGATATCATCTCTGTAACCAAGCAGCAGTTGATAAGTCAGCCAGAAAAGAGCAGAATCGTGTCGACTGCAAGCTAAAATACCAGTGAAGACTTGGCAGTGAGCATTTGAGCCTCACAAGTGGCAGTGACAGGTTACGTGGGTGGGTCACTGAGTTATGTTTTTGATGTGTTGGATGTAAGGTTTGATTTTTTTTTTTTTCTACTAAACATTTTTTTTTCCACTCCTTGTAGTAATCTGATAAAGCTGTTAAACAGATGGCAAAACAAGTACTTTTATACAAGATATTTTAGTGTGAGAAGTTGGGAAAGTCAGAGAATCGTGACATGAGGTCAGTTTCTATAAAAAAACACAGGGCTGCTTTTTATTTTGAAAAACCTGTTGATATAATGTGATCAAGTGTTTTACTCACTGAAACATTTTTATTGCGTTAGTTAGACCAATATAACATCAACTGAAGTGTCTTGTACTACCCACAGGCCACTAGATGGTGACTTGTGCACAAAAGTTAAGAGAGTTGTCTTGAGGTTTGGCTGCAGACTTGCAAGTACCTTTTTTTTTTTTTAATGGCCTGTTGCACTAACCTGTTTAAGGCATCCCATGAAAGTGGTGCTGCAGTTATTCATTTGGATTCTCCTGAAAATAAAAGCCATCTTCTCTGTCCAAACTGTGTTTATCATATATGTCTTTTGGCATTTTCCCAGTATTTTGAATTTTAATGGTTGGCCATTTTACAGTTTTGTATGTTGGAAATGAATTGGACTGTTAAGTTTGAGACACAATTTGGCAGAACTGGAATGGCAACACAGTAAGAAATACTAACTTTGCTACAAAATAAAACATTTGTAAAAACAGAAAGGTTTGGTTCAGTATGTTTTAATGGTTACGTAGCTTGTTAACATTTTTTACACGCAACATAGTACAGTGACGTTTATACAGAAACGTATATTGTTTAGATTTTGTTTGCCCCAGGCTGACTTGAGACATAGGAAACTGGCTTTGCACAGAAGCAGAAAAACATGATAAACCGGGTCAAATGAGAAATGAGCTGGTGTAACTTCTAATTGGTTGATACAGAGTGTAATCTGGCTTCGAAATCAAACACAGACGAGGTGTTAAAACTTTTACAAAATGAGCTGGTGACTTTTGACAATGTGGCTGTGTGGTATTTTGTAATCATGACTGTAAATAAAAAATGAATTACTTTTGACTCATAACTTTTTGTACAGTTCTTTCACATGGGCTATGTGATATCACATGGTGTGTCTACAGTTCTGTGAAATATGTAGTTTGAAGCCTTTTGGCTCCATAGGAAACCGCATGTAAACTGATTAATTTCCTCCAGTTATGTCATTCAGCGACTGAATTGCATTGTGGGTACTGTAGGAATATAGTTTTGAAATGTTTACCAGGGGTGTGACTCTTGCGGATAAATCCGGCTTTTCCGACCTGTGAAATGAGGCTCTAACATAATGACCGCTCACCGCTGTCAACGTTTTTGTGCCTCAGATTCATGTCTTCATGTCACTCCGCGTCACTCCGCAAATAGTCCATTCATTTGTCACGATGGAACTTCGGAAGGTTATCTGAGTCCCCGCCGCAAAAATAAAAAAAGACATGATTTTTGTCGGTTTAATATCACGGACGAATTTTTTTAAAACATTTTTTATTAACCTTTATTTATACAGGTAAAATCTCATTGAGACCCAGGGTCTCATTTACAAGA
>OMLP01024997.1:0-15741 GCA_900302685.1 Spondyliosoma cantharus | reverse complement strand
GCAGCTCTGTTAACATGCACACTAACATTCCCCTATTTTTCTGAATATGACAATATATCACATTTTATACCAGTCACATTCCATTTGGATATCCCGAAATTTGCATTTTCCGATCAGGACATGTGGGATATTCAGACACTACTCAGGTTTTAGGAGCGTTCTTAAAACACGTACACAACACTTTCAGAACATGTATCTCAATTGTACTTTTTTACTGCAGTTTGTGACACATGGCCTGTTCATGGACAGCTCTGTGCGTCGTCTAGCCAATTGTTTTTGTAAGGCTCGGGGAGAGATTCACGCACCCAAGAAGAGGCCTCACACCATGGTCAGTCACCTTTTCAAAACAGTGGCGAAAGAGTCAAAGAGGGAAAGCTGTTTTTTGATCATCAGAGGATGCATGGCAGCATATAAACAGGAATATTAAAGGAACATCCATTGTGTATTAGCCATAAACAGCGGAGAAGCAATAAGTGTTGTCACGACACTGGAATTTCTAACTTTGATACATCACACTGAAAAATATTGATATTCAATACCATGTTCTATACAGCAGAAAAAAATTGATACTGCATTTGAGGGCAGGGCCCTAACTACCATTGAGGACACCGAGGTCATGTCCTCGGTATTTTTTCTCAGTGGAAAAAAAAAAAAGAAGGTGATAACTGCCGACAAATAACTTTACTTTGTACGGAAACCACTTGCTCCTCTGTCTGATCATCACCATTGGTTACAGAGTAGATTATCCTGTCGTAAATATACCATCTTTGGTCATCGCACTGGTTTGTGGGTAGGCTACCTCAGTGGGAAGAGGAAAATCTTCTATATATCCACTGTCTCTGCTCCAGCCAGTGTTGCCAACTTGGCAACTTTCTCGTTAGATTTAACGACTTTTCAGACCCTCTTAGTGACTTTATTTCTAAAAAAGCGACTAGCGACAAATTTCGCGACTTATTCTGATCATCAGGGGAAAGGCGAGAAATTATAAGTTATAGAAATATTATAATGTAATTCACATGCTGCTCAGAGTCATCGCAGTCCACGGCTCCTCTGCAGCAGCGCCGGGGTCTCTCCCGTCCCCTCTCACAGGCCAGGTGCTGCCCCAGGATAGGATTATCAATGTCCCATACACACTGATGTTAAACAAACAATGCTGTCCTCTGATCTAATTCAATCATAATCATAAAAGAAAGGGAGAGAAGGTTGGTCAACACACACACACACAGTGTCAGTTACAAATACACATTTCCTTGTGGACCCGCCCGCTGAAACTGCTTATGTTCAGACCTCCACAATTATGACCTCAGCATTTCTAAAATCCTGGTTACAGCCCTGAATGGAGGTCACATTTGCAGATCACTGCTGTAGTCAGGCTGATTGACAGGAGTGAAGATAAATCCACATTTTAATCCCACAAGTTAAAAAGTCATCTCTGAGCTCTCCTATTGTCAATAAACAGCTCCACAAATTGGCGGTAAAGCCACTTGCTCATTAATATCCAGCAGTAGGCCAGAGGCTCCTGGCAGGAATCCAAGGTATAGTACTGTGTGCTGCAGTAGTCCAGCCCTTAGGTGATGAATAGAGCAGCTTCTCTGCATTAGGGAGAGATAAGATGGAATGTAGCTTGGCAATGTTCTCAAGAAGATAAAAGGTGTTGTAGAGAAATATGTGATACGTATTGCATACATTATCACCTCTACTTCTTCCTTAATTTAGGTTCTGGCACACCTGTTCCGCTGAACGTTTGGAGCATTACCTACTTTTTTATTTTACAAACGCCCCTGTACTCTGAACATCTTGTGTGGATGTTTGTGTGCAGCGTGTGACAGATGAGTAATGTGATGAGGAGCGAAATGAAGAGGGGATGGGAGGGAGGAGGGCTGGTGGTTGCTAGGGTAACCTCCTCCAGTCTCCAGGGTCACTCGGCGGGGGTGACCCTGACAGCCAGCGTTTCCCTGCACTATTCAATACTACACCTTCCTGACGCTGTTGAATGACGAGCGCGTCAGTCACGGTTGATGTCATACATACAGTACAGTCCAAGCTATACAGACAACATGGCTCTCCCAGACCATCAGCTTACATTTGGGCTACAGCTTGTAACCGTACGTGTGAGTGCGCACAGAGGGGACAAAGCAGTGGCCAGCGGAGAGCCAATTACCCAGTCACTTACACACACTCAAATACACACTCCACACTCCCACTGAGGGAACAATGTCTGCGAGAGTCTTACAGTAACGAGCACACAGCAGCCTCTTTCTGTCAGAACAGAGCTCAGGATAAGGGCATGAATACACATGCCGTGGACAAGCCTAGGGGACAGAAGACGCAGAAACGCACACATGGACACACACACACAAAAGGATACTTATTCACACACAGCCGACACACTCTCAGAGAAGACAAATGAACTACTAAAGTTAGCAAGCAGAATAGAGGCAAATTTATTTCACTGCAGTCTTTACCTTTTAGTTATATGTGTCTGTGTGTGTGTGTGTGTGTGTGTGTGTGTGTGTGAGAGAGAGAGAGTGTGCTTGTCACGTGAGCGGCCCAGAAGAGAGGCGCTGGTGGGGTCCGATGTCTGAGGTGACTGGGTGCAGCATTAATGAAAACATTGCTGAGGTTGCCTAGCTAGCGTAGCGTCACGCTAGCACTCCATCACAGTGACTCATTGGACACAGCAGCAGTAGGCCCCATTCACACGCACTCACAAAGACACACACACGCGCAACTTGTCCCACGGCTAGCGAACACATCCTCATGCACATGGTGCATGCGGAGATATGCTGATGCACACATGCACCAACATATTAGAGACACACTGGGGCCTTAGTTTCTGTGCAACTATTCATCACTTGCGTACACAAAGGCAGACACACACACACAAACATATCCTCACTCTGTCATCGGTAACAGAATGGGGCCACACACACGGCAACACATCTGGTGGGGCCACGGCATTACTGTGCCTGCTGCTGACACAACATATGGAGCAGGCCTGGAGACCATACTTGGCTCTCTGCAAATGAACGCATCGTGACGCCATTGTCGAGATTAACTAGTTTATAATCAACTTATACTGAATACTGAATGAAAGAATGTCTTTAGAGGCCTCGTCACTCACTAGAGAGTACAACAAAAGTCAAGAATCATAGATAAAATGGAAAATGAAACTAAAACATACGAAATATACAGAGATAATATATTAAAGCAACATTATGTAGAAAATTGTCATTTTGAACCATTTGACTTTGAAGTAAACATGTATATATAACGCTGTGATCCTCTCACTGAAGTTACATAGTGCAGAAACAAGTGATGGGGGGGCGGAGTGGCTGAGACAGAAACACCATTCCCCCTATTACAAAACAACTGTACTGTCAAAATGATTGGGGAGCTGTTATTTTAAGGTAAAAAGTTACATAATGTTGCTTTAAATATACCTCTCTTTGAAACAAAAGAGCTGTTCACTGTTAAAAGAGGATGGTGTATACAAAATATTGACCAAGAAGTGAGCAGATGTTCACAGTTTAATATATAAGAGCAATGTAAAAATATAACAATCAAGCAAATTGTGCATGGGGCAGGATGAGACTCAGTATCAGTGAACGTGCATGAGTCTAGATTACACAAACAAAACTTTATTTTTCAATAAATTGATAAATTAAAGGGGCTGGTAGGTGGATTTATCTATTTATTTTAACCTTTGCACAGAGAAAGGCCATCTCTTTCCCCGATTCCAGTCTATATGCTAAGCTAAGCTAACTCCCTCCACACATGAGAGCTCTGTCAATCGTCTTTCACTCTCAGCAAACAGTCAGCGATCATTCATGAGTTTCAACATTTTATATAAAGGAGTCTTTTCATTTCACTGGCCAAGGAGTCTTAAGAAATCTGAGTCTCTTTTCTCTATTCAGAGCCCTATTCTCCCTCCTCCTCTTTCATCCCTTTCAGAGAAATTCTTATGCAAGAGTACGAGCGTGGCACGCTGTCAATTTAATCTGGACGGGATGACGTCCGCATGTCTGTTCCACAGGAAGCGAGGGGAAGAGAAGGAGAGGTGGAGTGAGGCAGAACTACGTAGCTGAACTTTTAATCCTCTTAGTGTCCTCAACTATCTATCTCTCACTCATCTGTCTGCTATCTGTCTGCATCAAACTACCTTTCTATTTATTGCATCTGTCTCTCTGTTTCATGTAGTGCTAAATTTACTTGTGCGGTAGAGATGAAAACATGTTACATCTTTTCTGGCTATAAATTTTCCTCATTTTCCATCTTCATCCATCCTCTCTGCACTCTCTACACCAGCCCCTCTTTTACTCTCTTTTATCATCCCCTTCTGCGTGCTCTTCCCTCTTTACCCTCTCGCCATCCCTCGGCCCCCCTGCAAGGTCGTTCCCAAGGACGGCCTGCTCCCAGCATCCCCCACCTGATTGGCTGATAGGTATTAAAGGGCCAGCAGCCCCGTCAAGCACATGGCTCGGCTCACTCTATGCTTCACCACTGTCATCATTCCCACCACTCCTGAGGGCGCTCACTGTACCCGCTCCATGCACACACACACACACACACACACACACCATCAGCAGCAGCAGCTCACATGTGCATGCAGCAGTGAATCCAAAGACACACTCAGCTGACACAAGATGCTGACAAAATATCTGCCGTACTCACATTCATAGACTACCCCCGTCTCTTAAATCAGGGTTGGGGCTGCATGCTGCACCCTACATGACAGGTCACTTATCAGAGTGACAAAGGACCCTTGCCTGCAAATATGCCACCATGCACAGGCTATATAAAAAAAACACAAAAAAAACACCTGACCCATGCTTACAGTCTGAACCAAGCAAACCCTTTCCTTTACGACAAGTGAGCGTGACACGCTACAAGCTCAGCAGACCTGGAAAAAAAAAAAAAAACACAAAGCAAACTGCTTCAGAGCAGCTGGAGCAGACAAAAAGTCAGCAAAATGGCCACCACAGTGAACAAATCTGGCAAAATGTGCTGTCTGGAGTGGAAAGAGGGTTTGAGGGCTCAATAAATCGTAACAATGAGTACAATTTTCTGAAAAAATTCAGCGCACCACTTAATAGGTTCTACAGAGTCCATCAGTCTCCATCAGAGGTGAAAAGCTCATTTGCTAATCTGCTGAGTAATCATAGTAGTCAAAAGCCATTTTCCATCATCCTAGTGACCTCATTTATAAAGCTGTTTGACATGAGGGCATTAGATACAAATGGCGGGGCTTCGTCAAGTACTTTGAGAATTTTGTCTCAATATTTTCATACGAGAACAACTCGTCAGCCCTGTGCAATTTGTGTGAAATTGTAGAATTTAAGTCTTTGATTTATGCCATTCTGTGACATTTTGGGAAACACGATTCTTTGGTATCTTGCGGAGAGTATGTTGAGAGCATTGATATCATATCTCTACTGGCAATATGGAGCTTCAGGTTTAGCTTAGCTGTGGACTGGAATCAGGGTAAACAGCTTGCCTGGATCTGTCCAATGATATAATAGTCCGCCTACCACCACATTAACTCTCCTCAGGACTTTGCTGGAGCACACAAACCCTTCCTTACTCGTCTGTCAGATATATTGCAGTCTTTAGTGTGCGACAGTTGACTTGTATCATCTGTATTCATGCACGGTGGAGTTTGGTCACATTATATGATACACTGCTTGGCATCTAATATCAACTTAAGCAGAGGTCTCATCAGCCGTGGCCTTTGTGGCTGTAACCTTTAATGAAATAATGATTAATATTATTGAGAGAAATAAGGTGTTAACACAGGATGCACAGTGTATTAGGTGCAACTCAGTGACAAAGAATACTAGCTAGTTAGAAAAGAAAGAACTACTAATGTTTTAGGCTAAATAACCTTGAAGATTTTCTCATGCTCATTCCTTCGTTCCGAGGCTTTTAACATTTTTTTTTTATATAACTATTCTAAGAATAACAAATTACATCAAAGGAAACGACCCGCTCACAGATGCTATTACATATGATTTAATCTGGTGGTCTGGTTTTGCTTGAAATCTGTCTCTCAGAAGAGACCTGAGAACCAGAAACATTCAGAGAACCACACAACCAGAGTGCAAGATCAACTGACAAAAAGACTGGACAAATATCAGATTATCATTTATTCTTGTCAGTAAGGAAGTCCATCCCATCTAACTTTGTGATACAAAGAGCAGTGATCAGTAGGATGATGTGTCATTAATGATAAAACTTAATGCCGTGTCTTACAGTAACCACTGAGGCAATGACGGGGCAGCGTCACAGCACAATATTTCCCCGTGTAGACATTAAAATTGGTCAAAACATTGTTCTATGGTTAAGAACAGATGGCAGTGGATAGTCTGCTGTCAAAAGAAGATTCCTGAAGTATTTGTTTGACTCAGACAGAGCGATACAGGTACCCTTTAAAGTTTTAACAGCAGAATATCAGCAGATTAGCATTTATGAAGTCTTAATGGACGTCTGAGTGTGCTTTAAGTGCACAGTGACAATAAATACCTACCGAAAGGCAGTTATATAAAATGGAAAAACAAGTGGATGGATGTTTGCCTCTTAATGGCCTTGCTGACTGAGCGACTTTATTAAATGCTCTTTAGTTTCACTCAGACGTCTTTCAATCATCACTCTGTTTATTAAAAAGGGGTTCTATTGAAACCTCTGACTTGGCAGCTGGTGATCTTTTCTGGAAAACCTATTCGTAAAAAACATTCTGACAAAGATTTTCAGTGCAGATCAACTGTGACTCCACATTGCAAGCGTGGTTTTCACGATTCTTTGTACTCTTGTTCCCAGAGATTGCTCATGTAAGGCATGTAAGTGGTGTTATGTAGCGCAGATGTAGGTGGAGTAGTAAAAAAAAAAAGGGAAAGAAAACATAGTGTTAAAGGTAGAGTGGAGCAGGGTTTTGCTGCAGTGGCGGTGGTGCTGAAAGGACAGCTACAAGAGGAGGAGGAGGAGGAGGAGGAGGAGGGGTCAGGGAGGACGGATGGAGGAGGGGAAACGCTTCAGAATCAGGTATACGGATGGAATGAGAGGGAGAGAATTTATTGACACAGGGCTGAAGTCACGTGTGCGTTTGGGTTCACTGTCAAATTAATTGTAGAATATCTCTCATAGGCTGCACATGTACGTCCATCTATGTGTGCACTCATTTTGTGGGACTGATGTCGATCGTGCTCCTCTAGAACAGTACTTACCCTTCACCCCTCCTCCTTTACATGTGTCCGCAATTTTACTCTTCAAATATTCATGGCAGACATTTTGTCAGGTCATAGCAGTAAAAGCACAGGTGTTGTTAATAACACGATTAAAGGTTGCATTAGGCGTCCCTGGTCCTAATCTGTGTTGCGTGGATTAGTGGGACAGTCAAATGACATGGAGCCTTAGTTAATGTATTAGTATCTCGTGTGCTTTTGCTGCTATGACATATTAAAATGTCTGCTGTGAAAATGGCTGTTGGAATTCAGGGCCAGGATGTTAAAATGCTAAGGGGCACGAAGTGTCTTAATGTACCCCCTAAATTGTATTTTTATAATTCATTTTCATTGCACGTATTCGTTGAACTGTGAAATTACATTTTATGTACATTTAATTCCCAAACATTAATATGTAAATGCTGTTTCCAACCTATCTCTACACGGACAGGAATAAAATGTAT
The DNA here is from genome assembly GCA_900302685.1 of Spondyliosoma cantharus. Taxonomy (NCBI): domain Eukaryota; kingdom Metazoa; phylum Chordata; class Actinopteri; order Spariformes; family Sparidae; genus Spondyliosoma; species Spondyliosoma cantharus. The sequence goes on along the minus strand of OMLP01024997.1, from coordinate 8,060 downwards.
CTAAGAATCATTAGAGGCCCTGCACACCAATGGTACACACACAGGTGATCTCAGTTATTTTGGTTGATGAGATGTTCCCTCAGCGGTGTGTGGGTGTGTACAAACCATCCTTAATTGACATCTCCCCGTTAGCTTCGTTGCACCTCTTACATTATAATTCCCAACATGCCACCCAACACTGACACATTTTACACAGTGTACCACCTCAGAAAATGCCAGGGTCTCCAAGTACCACCCTTATGACTGAGGAGGGTGAGATATATACGTCCTTACTGTTGTGCACTGTTTGCTTCTAACGTTAACAGGTGCTTTGAATGCTTCAGTGCTGCTGCTTAAAGGGCACTATGTCGTTTTGAAGAAGAAACTCAGATTTTGAATTTGAATATCTAAAATACTAATGAGGTAATAATACAAACTCAGAAATATTTATTTTAGCTATAGATAAATACATACATAAGCTAGAAAGGTGGCAGGGTCCGCCACATATAAACAAAGTCAAACAGTATGAAACTGTGTTGTCCTTTAAGGTCAGTTTGTTTAATTCTGTTTATTCAGTCATGAAAACAAAGATCGTTTGTTTATTCCGTTTGTTTGGGCATAACATTTAAATCAGTCAAAGAAGATCTTTTCTCTTCTGATTAAAATGTCTTACCCTAACTACACAGCACCTTTAAGTAGCCACCATCACTGTTTTTTTGGTTTTAGCTAATTTTTTTTTTAAAGCCTACTGAGGCAAAGTGATTGTGATCTTGAGCTTTATATAAATAAAATTGATTTGACTGTGTCAACTTCAGCCTCAACAGGGCTGCTCAAACTTTTCTTCCTGATAGTTTCCTTTTGGAGCCACGTTTGTTGTGTCTTTAACCTTTCATTTACCTCCACTTATTATCTTGCCATCACAGTTTGAGATTAGCTCGTAATGACTCATGGACGAAGTATGCATGAACATGACTATAGGCTAGCAGGGTGAAACACAAATACTACAGAAAAAAATGTAAATGACATTTCAGCTTCAGTATCTTCATTTGAAATTCTGTAGTACTCAAAATTTTTTGGGGGGATTCCTCTGCATACCAGTCGAGGGAGTGTGGCACAGTTTAAGAATAATGGCCCTAAAGCATTCCCTGCTTTATTCTCTATTTATGCTAAATGCAAACAAAATATACAATGAACATCATGCTGTGTTGAAGAAGACTTGGAACTAGTGACTGAGACCATACACTCATTAGGAGACTGTTTACTGAGGCAAAGAATCAAGCTAGATGTAGGGTCATTTTCTCAAAAGCTTAAATACAATGACAATAACATTATTTATGTATTTTTTTATTAGCCTAAAACAAGTCAAATTTGGACACACTCAGCCCAAAATCGTTGAATGTTAAAAACATTTGAAAAACTATGTCTATATTTTGAACTGTAGAAGGTTAACTAGCCCCAGGTTTATAAAGACCCACATTTTCAGAAAAGACATACAGGACATGACCTCAGTGTTCCGAGGAGCCCTGTTTGAGTTCTGCTTTATTGTCAAATAAAAAAATGTGACGGAAAAAAGACAATCAAGTGTTAGGAATATTGCAATATGGTATACTATAATGAAAGAAACAAGGAGTGTACTGTCTTTGTCAACATTTAATATAGTTTCACCACTGAGTGTGATGGGTAAGTAAAAAAAATAAAAAAGAGTAGACAGATTTTGAAGGAGCTCAACAGTTTCATGTGTTGTCTTGTTTTCCCCTCAGGCTGTGACATGTTTCTGACATATTTTTTCTGAGAGTATATTGATAAGACAACATATACACCATAAATTCTCTGACAAAAACACATTCCAGTTTATTGACAGATCCCTGTTTACCCTTCGGCTCCTTTGCATGCCTTATCACATTTCTGACTCTGCCCTTCCCTCCATCTCTCCTCTCTTGCCCTTTATCACACATCTGCCATTCCATGATAAGTAAACCTTCATTGACAGTCTCGTGTCACTCCTTCCACACTAAATCCTGGAGGAATTTTCCACCACCCACCTGGCTCATTCCTCTTTCATCTCCATCTTATTTCTTGTCCTCTTCATCCCCTTGTCATCCCCCCCTCCCTTCTCACGCCTCACTTCTGTCATCCTCCATAACTCCATCTGCCTGTCCATCATCCATCCCCTGCAATCGCAGCCCTTCCCCCGCTTCTTTTTTTATTTTTTATTCCTGTCTTCTCTCACTCTTCCCTTTGTCTCTGCTTCTTTTCCTCCGTTCTCCCTGTTCTGGACATGGTGAGTGGAACGCAGATTATGTCAGACATTTATAAAACCGGATTAGCCAGGATCACCTTCACACACCCACTCATTCACAGGCACGCATGCACGCAAATACAACCGACTCCGTACACCATTCAACCCTTAATTTTGTCTGTCTATGAATAATATTGCCAAATGTATGGGGTGTCGGTGCTCAAATACGGAGAAATATTAGAGGCTAATTCTTGTATTCTTAAACCTGGGCACAGATTTTGGGATCTATTTTGGGATCTTAATGACTAACCAGTGCAAGATTTGTAACTGGTCCAGTGGATCACCTCAGCCAGCAGTTGCAAAATGGGCTGAAAGGGCTGCATTGTAATGATTATGGGCAAAAAGCCAGTCAAAGTACAGTATGTCCCTTAAAAGTGCTTGTTTTCGCCACTGACAGGCTCAGGTTGTTGTTTTAAAGGTCTGGAAACATGATGGAAAGGATCATTAAAGAGATAGACCTTTTTGTTAAACCAGAAACAGCCATCAAATCATTCCCTTTAATATTTTTGAACACGTTAGTTCGGATCCAAACTAACCGATTTAATCACCAAAGTCACACAATAACACAAACAACCTAAAATGGCACTCAGTAGAGGGCATATCTCCACCAAGGCCCGACTGTCCCCTTTTGAACTCACCAGCCAACTAAATACTCTATGCTTGATTTTTCCATTCGTGATCCAAGATCCATGTATTCTTTCCTGAGAAATGAATGATCCACAACAAAAGTCAACAGGGTCTATTCTGAGCTGAGACAGATCTAAAACCAACCAACCAACCAACAAACAGACGGACATGGATGAAAACATGACCTCCTTGACAGACCTTCTTAACCAATCGGAGCAGCAAAAGACCAGCAGCTCCAGCGTTCTGCAAAGCGAAATAGCTGTTTTTGTAAATGTAGTTTGGTGTTTTTGTTATGGTGTTGTCAGACACAGACACAGAACAACAATCTGACTATGCCAGTGGCAAAACCTTTTCTACCTATGAGTCATTTAGACACCAAGTTATATAAATATAGGGCCCTGGTTTAAAATGACTGGCACTATCATTTTGTGCTATAGCATAAAGCAGTCCCAACAGTGTCTAGCTACAGCTTCAGTAAGGTCCTTTCAGTTTTCAACAGGGCATTTCGCCACGAATAAAACAGGGTCCCTAAAGAAATGGTTTCTTTTAAATTTGGCATGCGTAGAACTGTGACCTTTATCCCCGTAGGACACCATTGGGATGAACTGAAATGCTGACTGCACACCAAGCCCTTCCACCCATCATCAGTGCCTGACCTCACATAGCGCTTAATTGGCTGGATGGGATCAAATCCCTGACACCAGGTCACAAAATCTTGTGAAAAGCCTTCCCAGAAGAGCAAAGGCCATTATAACAACTGTAACAATACAACAACATATATTACAACACCCCGTTGGCCATTTAGTGCATGTATTTATAGATACACTATCACATGCTGCTCACTTTATTTTAGTCTTCCTCACACATATTTTTCCTCCACCGTACACACACGGCCCGTGACACTAAAACCTCATGATATACAATATTCATCTGCAGCTCTGACTCATACCATAACATCATACTTTTCCAGATCACTGACTACGCACAGTATCACACATCCACAGGGCCCTCTGTCCCCATCTTGGATGAGTCCTGTATGGATGGCTACTCTTCAAGACACACAATCAGCTTCATGGAAATTAGTATGACACAGCACTGTCCAAACGAGCCGGAATCGGTTACAGTAACAATGTGTACCCCCTTTTTCTGTCTGTGTCATCTCTCTCTCACTCTCCTGCTCTGTCTTCCTCCCTGCTATTCTTCTGTTCTCCTCACTGCATCCCCCTCACCCATCCCTCCATTTCTGACTCAGCAGAAGTCGGAGACAAGGTCATCTGACTGCTGTTGCTGTGGAGACCGAGAATTGGGGGATTTTTCCCTCCCCTCCTTTCTTGTGCTGCAAGGCGGGAGGCATGGGGTGGTGTGGGGCAGGAAGGAGTGAGAAACATGAAGGTATGACAGAGGTTAAGAAAGGATACCACTGGCGGCCATTTTGGTTGGAACGAGATTGAAAAGAACTTTATTAGCAGCACCACGGTGACAAAGTCACCCCCGTGGGCAGCAGTGAGGGCTTCAGGTTCAGATTCTCTCTGTTAATCCTTACTGAACATTTCCTTTTATGGTACGCACGTCTCTGCACTTCTGTGATGCACAGATTTAATATATAAATCAGAATGCATGAAAGAAATTAGCTGACAGTGAGAGGAAAACAGACATTTCTGTTTATGTTGCAGCCTTAAAGCAGACTAACAGACTAACAGATCGGATTAAACCGTGATCTCTTACAGTCATAAAAACATCAAGCATCATGAGCTTCAACAAACGGTAGGGCTGCACAGTTAATCAAAATATTATCAAAATCACAGTGAAGGGTTATCAGAATCATATGCACTACATTTTTTTATTTTAATGTAGTGCTGCAGAGATGTCCTGGTCTACAAAGCTTCTTCTTCCAGGTGTCAGACAACATGTTTGATACTGTGTCACAACATCCTGATTTTAAGGGGTCGTTTTCAGTGGAAATTACAGTTCTGATGCAAAATTGATCACTCATTCACTAATCGTGAATCATATTACAATCAGATTATATGTAAAAAAATAATAACAATCAGATTTGTTTTGCTCATGTTGTGCAGCCCTATAAAATGTTTTTTTTACTGAAAGGCTTTTGAGTATCATTGGTGTTTCTGTCATTTGGTAAATCTCTTGTATTGCTTAAAGCTAATTTAAGCATTGTCATCTTGTTTTTTTTTAGCTACCTTCCTGTCCGTTTTGCAGTTAGTGAATCACCAGACAGGACGTTCCTGCTCTCTGTGCGTTCACGAGCAGACAGGACCGCCTCTTAATAGAGTTCTCAGTCCTGATTGGATAAAGTGGGCAGGGATACCAGAAAGCCTCTTTTCTGTTCTACTGTATGAGCAAAGGAGGAGAGACATGTGTTACTGACTAAATATGACAGTGATTAATGTTGCAATAAAGAGCTATTTAACACTTATTTCAATACAAATATATCACATTCAGCAGCTTTAATTCAACCCTAACACCCATTTGTACATTTGTCGGCACTGTTCCACGTAATTTGAAACAAACTGACTATTTTGTATCATTAGAAACATCTCATGTCCCCAATAATTAATCACATTGTTGTGCTGTTGTGCATGTTTCAGCTGTATCATATGCTTTTGGAAACTGATTGTCCATATACAGTTTGATATGAACACATGCTGTGTATTACATATGAATAAGCTTGCTGCTTTTCATAGTGTGAGCAAGGAAATTTCCACATAGTGCTGGCCACTCGCAAGCAGAAGAGAGGATTGTAAACAGCCAACATTCATCTTCATTTACACGCATTTGCCGGCCCTTCCTGGAAGTCAAGCAAAGTGTTCTTTAGAAACCATATCTCGGCAAAAGCGTTAATGTAAGTGACATCCTTCCCATCCTGTGAGTGCTGAACGGGTGGGATGTGCCACACTGGGAACAGAATGTGTGCTTGAAAACTTCACTCCACCCATCTGGTAGTTCAAGAGGGTTACAACAACACCAAATAACCACAAACATGATTAGTCACTGCTAAATTTCAATGTGTGCCACGTTTTTTTTTTTAGTCATCTGCAGTATTTCAGCCACGGCTAGAATAATAAAACCGACTGCAGCGAAGCAGCATGTTTGAAGACAGTTATAGCTGACTGTCTTCCAACCCTGAGCTAACCCTGTCCTGATGCTCTGGGGTTCCATGGTGCTTGCGTGGTCATCGTCTGGGCCTGCAGCAAGGAAGGCAGTGAGGCATGGCAACAATCTGCTGCAGGGACGGCTGGAGCGACTCTCAGCTTTGCATTGTAAATCAGGCATGGCTTTGCATGCATGCATGGCGTGTGTATGTATGTGTGCGTGCGTATGCAACTCAGTGACTCTGCGTTCATGCTCTCACTGCTGCATCGTCCCTTCAGTGAAAAAGCACAGAGGTAAAAAAAAAAAGAAAAAAAAAAAAAAAACGTGACCAAAGGCCTGCAATGGCAACTCGCTGCTGCATTTGAGCCAGCTTCCTCTCGCATGTCCTCCGTCTGTTTCTCTTTCACGCTCTCTGTCTGTGAATCCCTTGTACTCTTACTATAACAGAAAAACACACAATCTGTCCATCTACCCATTTTCGCTCCTGTTCAAATATTTTCGTTCTCTTTATCCACACTGCCCTTGATAAACCTCCTTCGCCATCTCCTGTCTGTAATTTCCGTCCCTCTCATTTTCTGTCTGTCTGGCATTTAAAGAATGCAGTCTGATTTGTTAGACTAGTTCATCTTTCTTTCAGTGTGTGTGGGTACTTGCTGCAGTTGTCAACAAAACATACCAGCAGTGTAGAATGTCCAACACATATATTCAGCTCCTAAGACCCCAAATTATAGTGCTGGAACGAGCCAGGTTTCATTCTTTGGGCTACTTTGCATCTAGTTCACACTTATTGAGCCCATCAGCTCAAACTGCTGACTTTGCATGGTCAGAACTGCTCACCTGCTGATGCACTTGCAGTCAGGTTGCAGGTTGCTTCCCCTGATGTGCAGTGTTACCTTAATTACCCCCATTTCTTTTTGTATCTGCATTTCTTCTCTTTCTCTCTCTCTCTCTCACACACATACATACACACACTATAACCGTGTGGCTGTCTCCTCTGTCTGCTGCACCCAGGCCCACTGCTGAAGTGACATATGGAGGTGCACAACATGCTCATGACGGGACCAACACGACCGATGAGACATCCAATGGTGCTTAGCACATGCACTAACCAACACAAATCCACGATATTCGGATGTTACATAGATACATAACATGATGAACAAACACCACCACGACAACTAGAATCTAACCTTGTGCGTCCATTTATACAAAAATTCAGCCTAGAGACTCGCGACGCTGCTGGCTGCAAGCCTCGGAAATCTGCAGTAAAGCAGGAGGGGCAGAATTGGCCTTCTATTGGCCCGCTCGAAGACAGAGAGGAAGCCAATTGGTCAGCGATCCCATCAGCGATGAGACGCTCCGGGTTCTGATTGGCGATGTGCGTGAGCGGTGGGCGGGCTTACGCGGCCCCTCGACTCACTCATTTGCTCGAGGCGGCGCTTCTTTCACTGGCGGAGTGGTGCGGCTACAGAAACGGAGTACTGCGGCAGCCGTCAGCGCGGCGGAGGGACATCGAGTGCTGAATAGGTAGCAGTGCGGCTCGTTAGTATCGCCGGTCTTTCACCGCAAGTATCAGAGAGCAAGAGAAGGAAGCGCATCCCCGCGTGATGCTCCGCTTGAGACCGCAGCATTTCATTTGAAAGACGTCTCACTGGGGGGAAAGATTGCAGCCCGATCTTTTTTGAAGGTTTGCGACACAGTTTTATTTAAGCCCGAGAAAAACTCATTTCGTCAGAATCCCTGACGTCGTTTTTGTTTCCCTTCCCCCTGCTCATTTTTCATTTCATTTTTTGAGAGAGAAAAAAAAAAAAAATTCAACTGAGCTTATTCTCTTCTATTTTTCAAGGCAAGGCATTTTGATATAATTCAACGCGAGGGGCTGACACCTCTCAAGCCGTGCATCACCTGAGAGGAGAAGAGTGACTGCGCCAACATGGGGGTAAGACTGACGATTTCCAACTTTTTAACTGCGTTGTATCCCACCTGAAGTGGCCTGAGGAGTGAGAGGTAGCCTGGTATCTTCCTCAAATTGAGCTATGATGTC
>OMLP01024996.1:0-16680 GCA_900302685.1 Spondyliosoma cantharus | reverse complement strand
TTTAAGTTAAAGCAGATTAAAATGTGATTTTTCTGTGAATGTAACAGTGATTGAAGCAGCTAAAAGAAGAATGCATGGTTATATTTTGAATGAGTTTATGATACAATAAGTTTCTGAAGGAAGATAATTACATTTATTTTTATACTTTTTTCATAAAAAAAAGTATGTAATTCTTACAGTGTGTTCGAGTGTACAATGTTCCTGTAATAAACACTTTGGACCATCAGTTAGAGAGTCTTATTTATTTAATTATGGCACTTTTAGTCCTCCATATTTGACTACTGTTCTAATCCATATTATGGCAAGAACCTCTCAGCCAAAAAAATTCATTACAGTTGCCAGACTCGGAGACAACAAATTAACTGCACCTCAGATGAGAGCCCACATAAATGCTTCACAGAGTTCAAGTAGAAGACACATCTCAACATCAACTGTTCAGAGGAGACTGTGTGAATCAGGCCTTCACGGTCGAATTGCTACAAGAAGCCACTACTGAGGAAGGTGAGGAAGAAGAAGAAGAAGACAAAGAAGAAGTGCTTGGGCCAATAAACAAAAGGAATAGACCTTAGATCAGTAGAAATCTGTACTTTGGTCTGATGAGTACAAATTTGTGCAAGCAGTTAAAGCCCCAATTTCACAATATTAATGAGCTAATAATAGAAACTCATGAATATTTATTTTTTCATAACTAAAATGTCTTCCCCAAAACAACATAGTGCACCTTTTAAATCAAACATAAATCCTTCTACAGTGTATTACACTTTACTGTACTGTAATCTACAATAATATTGTTTTCACATAGCAGCTCTAATACCAGGGTAGGTCCTGAATCATACACATCATTTACATTACTCTGCTGCACACACTACACATCAGAGTAAAGTTGAGAGTGCTTCCTCACTTCTTTATGGTTGCAGACTTTAACTTTACGTTGAAAACAGCTATCATGTTGTAGGATCAAGTATTTAATTGTTCTAGGTGCTATACCGCAGGCAACTGGACTTGTTTTAGTATTTAATTATTGTTAGGCAGATTTTACACAGACCATCTGTATTGTCCAGTTTGCTACACAGTAAGGTAATAAAATCGTAAACATGCCCAGATGGCTGCCTTTTTTACACATCTCACTCACAATTCAATTTATTGGTGTAGACTTTGTCTAGTCACTTTGGGTTGTCTCTGCTAGGACGGCCATCCATCAAGATGAAAGTGCTAAAAAAACAAAAAAGGATGCACAAAATTGTTCTGCTGAGAAATTACTTGGCTTTCTACTTTAGTTGACCAGAAATCAAGAAAAGTACATAAATATGGAAAACAAATGAGATAAAGACACAATATAAGTGTCTGGTAGACAGCCGCATCAATCAGTGCTAGAATCATAGTGAATGGAATTGGCATCAAAAATTGGCCTCTACTTTTCCCATTGCGCGTGTGTGTGCATGTGTATGTGCGTGCTTGTTGACATTGTTCTGTGGCGGTCTCCTGCAGGTGTGTTTTAAAGAGCCTTTGGTTGTCATGGTACAACCAGAGCCTGGCATCACTCTGAATAAAGACACCCTGCCTCAGCAACCAATCAGAACTCAGAGGAGGAGCAGAGGACGTCACCATGGTAACCAGAGTCTGACAGTTTACACTGAGTAGATTTAATGTCTGTGTTCAGTATGATTTCGCAATAATGCCATTACTGAGATGCTACATTTAAGCAGGAAAGCTAAAGGCTTCCTGTATTAATAACAAATATAAATTACACCCAATTTAAGTGTCTTTTTTCCTGATGTTATTTCAAAGTGTAAACATCTAAATAGTCTAAAATGCATGTTTGATGCTTTCATAACTCATTAATAGCAGCATTGACTAACGATAGATTAAAGACTTCATTTTCCTGTTGGGCCACAGACTAAAGAAAGTGACATAAGGTGTCACTGTTGTGTATATCAAGGACACTAGCAAGGCAATATAGCCTAGTGCATGAATAAAGCAGAGAAAGGTCAGACCAACATGTTTTACTGTATATCTTTACATGTTACTGAAGAAATAATAAGTTTGCTGATATCTTATAGGTGATATATGTATACTTGTATCCATATATCTCCACAATGTAAATCAACTGCCAGTTTTCTACCTGGAAGTGGGTGTTGCTAGTCAGTGTTGATTGTGCAGGTTTCTCCTATACATATGTTATTTATATGTGTATTAGAATATCTTTGTTTCATTTATTTTCCTAATAGCTAATGTGAGTATTAACAAACACATTTCCTAATTGTTCCTTCCTTGTTTTTCATTATTCAATGTGCTTTGGCAGCACATATAAAATGTAAGGCCAATAAGGCCTATTGAATGGAAATCAATTGAATAGCAAGCTAACACTTGTTAGCCAGGCATGCCAGAGTAGCAGCTTACATTAGAGCAGGCAGACACACTGTTTGATCCATTTGCTACCCTTTTAGCCTTATATCTTGGTATGAGAAAGGTTATTAAACAGACACTGCCCTGCACAGTGGTAATTATTCAGTATTTCCCCTGCTGCAACCACATGCACACAACTTGGGCAAGTTGAATTCAGAAGTTCGACCCTGATCAGCTACAGTGGCCAGGGCTGTAATACCGTTTGCAAAATTACATTTACATTAACATTTAGGGAATTTAGCCGACACGTTTGTCCAAAGCAACTTACATACATTTGTCACAAGAAAGAGGCCACAATAAATCACGATTGATGAAGTAAAAATGAAACAAAATGTAAGCGGCTAGGCCTGACTGATTCCATTCGGGCTAAACGAATTTTGGAATTTCAGCAAATTTGACCAATCTTGAATGTTTAGATGAGATTCAAACTTATTTGATTTAAGCTAACTTGTTTAAGCGTAAGGTTACATTGAATCCACCAAATGAAGCTATACAATTACAGTACCACTACTGTATGGACTGCTTTGCTTTTGTTATGGGATCATTAGTGATGCACAATATCCTAGCCAGAATATATTTGGTTTTAATAGCAAGGTTGTTCCTGCTATTTTCTTAATTACTGAGTGTTTGCAGTGTTTCCTGGCCATTTGCCAATGCTGGCTGTAAAAGAAGCCTTCAATAAAATCGCACTACATATATTTCAATGTAACTGTATCATTAATCAGTTCCCTATGACATGCACTTGCACATGGATTTTGCCATAGTACCCATGTTCTCTTACTGGGGCTTTCGGTTCTTTGGGGCCAGAAACCAGAAACCTGTAAAATGATTAATAAAAGCATTTTATTTCCTTCCCGTCCTCCGCTTGGTGAAGCCCCCAGACAGTGTGTAGAACTTCCTGCTGCAACATCCAATCAAGATCCAGACTGTCTGGAGAGGGTGGAGTTAAACACTACACTGGCTATGAAGGCAGAGCTTCAGTCGCTGCAGGTTTACACTGTTTTTCAAAAAAATCATCACAGAGCTGATTATCAGCTGGCTAATAGCTGGTTAACTGGTAACCTGTATGTTGTCCTGCAGGGGTCGCAGTTTAACTCCCATAAGGCCATTCAAGAGATCCTACAGAGGTCGGAAAGGACCAAAAACCTGATTAACACCAGAGCTACTGAAGGTAACTCACAGACACACAGAGCCTCAGACACACAGGGTCCTCTTCACATGTCTCCTTGCCATCATAAAAGGACAAAAATGTCCTTTATCAAATCAATTTTATTTATATAGCCCAAAATCACAATCACATTGCCTCAATGGGCTTTACAATCTGTACAGTGAATGACATCCTCTGTCCTTAGACTCTCGATTTGAGTGAAGAAAAACTTGCCATGTTTGTGATGGCAAGGAGCAAGGAGCAAGGAGAGTAATGGAGTATGCCTGCAGCACTTTGCACATAGCTCTTTTTATCAGACCGATACACACCCGCATGAGAAATTGGTTAGTAATTTGCTGCTGGACTGATCTCATGCTACATCAACACAGTTTTATACCTGAATGAATAACAGATTAAACATAATTTCACTACAGAGTATATTTAGATTCACATTTCCACTTTATCAAATACATACACACATATAGCAATGTATTTATTTCTACAGTTTAGAAGACATTCTTATGGTAACCTGGATTATTATATATTGAATAAAACTGAATATCAATACATGAAATAGGTAACTGTCACAATCATTAAGTAATGTGGGACTACTTGCTAATATCTCAGTATTATGTTTCAGCTCACTTGAAGGTGCACAGAAAGACTAATGATTAAGTAATTGGTAATTACAGTCTATTGCTGAGATGTGGACTCGGGTTGACTCGGGTCACTGTTTTGATGACACTGAATGAAAATAAATGACTGGCGACTCAACTTGGACATGAAAGTTGAAGACTTTGGACTTGAGATGTGATGACTTGTCTGTTGCTGCAGCTTCATAGTATTTAACTGGCAAAATGTGAGGTGAGTTATATTTAGAAGTAGACTAGTTAACTGTTCAGTGAGTTTACGACCTACTGCTACTGTTAATCAGAAATGCCTCTACAGAACAAAACATCATTGACATGTATGTAAATCAGTATGTGTTTAATTGATTATCTCCCTGGCCACATATCAGACCAGATTTTTGTGATTATCTGAATCAATATTTGTAGGAGTAATGTAATGTGATTGTCTGATGTGAAGTTAATTTAAAATTGTTATCTATTTAATGTAGTGCGTAAAAATATTCTATAAGTGTACTTAAGAACAGTACTGAAGTAAATAGACTGATTGACATTCCATCACTGATTATCTTTGGGTTTAAATCAGGAAGGCAGTATTTGTTATGATTGAAGAAGACATTAATAAGTAATCTATTATGGTTTGATTACATTCATTTCAACATTCATTTCATTTTTGATTACAGTTCAATTCATTTTCATACAGGGGGGGACTTGACTTGGGACTTTACTTGACTTGACATAACCTGTGACTTGACTTGCCCGAGGAAAAAAATACTTACCATTGTTAACTACTCAGTATTATGTTTCAGTTTACTTGAAGGTGCACAAAAAGAGTAACTCCCAGTCTGTTACTAGTTACTAGTAGTTACTTATCATTACCTACTATATAGTCCTTCAGTGATGTTGATAGGTTTTCAATATAGTGAGACCCCGGGAGCCACATGTGGCCATTTGAATGAGTCCCCAATAAAATGTGTGACTTGCATTTGATGTTACATGGTTATAATCATGGTTATATTTCATGTACATTGAAAATGTCTGTGTAAATTATATTAATAAATTGAAAGTTGATGAGCCTGTCCATCAGAGACAGACTTTGTCAGAGTACATTACAAAAACAGGAGAAAAACAAATCCAACTGCCAACATGTGATGGTGATTAGCTGACGAGAGATGCTGCATTTTATTGGCACCAGTTCCTAATCTGTTTGTCTCCACTTTCTCTCTTGTCTGTGTCTGTGTCTGCAGAAGTCAATGTGTCTCGCTGTCAGCTTCTCTTTAACTCACTGGTCAGTGTAGACGTGCAGGCGGATCAACTGATCAGCCAAGTGCTGCAGGATAGGCTTCTGCTGGCTCCAACCTCCCACTGCCATGAAAACAAGACAGCAGATGGCCCCTCCCTCTTCCTTTTCATGGGCTCTGATCTCCTCAGACAGAAGCCCCTCCCATCAGAGGAGGAGCCAGTAAACATAGATCCCCGCCCAATAACACGCCACGGCCACTCAACCTTCGATCTCTACAGACGACAGAGACGCAGTGAGGCCACGCCATGAAGGCCACGCGATGATTCTGATTGGCTGGCGGTACTGAGGCTATTGGGCAGATTGTGTGATGTCATTTAATGAAGTCTTATCAGTTTTTAACTATACCTGTAAACTGAAACTTGTTTTTCTAAAGGGCAGCGTTTTTCCATTAAAATTTTTCGAACATGTTCACTCTTGTCAATGTGATGACTGATGGTTGTTCAGTCACAGTAGTTTGAGCAAACTGACTCCTGAGGGTCTGGGGGTTGCACACCAAGATCTCAGCCTCTGCTTAACTATAAAAAATATAGTATAGTATATAAGTATAGGTATTTCTCCCTGCTATATAACATAGCAGGAACAGTAAGGAAATTTGTGTTTGGTAGATTTTTTCTTTGTTGTAACAATGCTTCTTGTCAATAAATGTTATACTATTGGAAAGCCTGTTTATTTTCCTTTTAAATGGTGCCACTGGTGGATTGAAGTCTGAAGAAACAAGACATATTGGCAATTTAGCAATGTATCAATTTAACAAACAGCAGCTTCAGTAGTGTGGGTTTTTTTTGCCTTTTTTTCCACTTTTACTGGTCTTAAATCTAGCCTGCTGTTATGTGTTTTATTAATTATCAGATGAGGCTACTTTATTTTGTACATTTTTACAAACACAGGGAGGACTAAAGTAGGTCTGCATCTATAGTTCTGTATTGCCACACTGTTTCTGTTGGCTAGTTCTTTTATTTCATAAATGCACCAAAACATGTCGTCATTGAAATGGAAAGCCAAAGTTCAAGTACCTTATACTGTAAGCATAAGTAGCTCCCTGCAGAGTTGCCACATCATGTGAAAATATAATATAAATGCTCCTGTAGGCCTTTTGCGGCTCCAGACAGATTTTCTTGGTGAGGGACAGGCGCAAAAATGTCTCTTTTGATAGTAAAGGTTGCTGACCCCTGCCCTAGAGTCTACCCTCCTTGGTTACAGAGAATCTTGCAATTATTGCTAATCCTATATTTCCCATAATGCAACTCAAAGGGGCCTTCATTATTTCTGGTTTCACAGGCTGAGTGATAATAATCATGAGCAGTAAACTCATCTTGATGAGTAAAATCAGTCAAGTACCCCTTTAATCAGTGGCACTTAATTCACTGACTACAGGACATTGGCCAGTATTGCAACTCAACCTTACATTAGAGATTAGTGGTGATATACTATTTTGACAAACAGGTCTTACTACCAAAAATTCATTTTGAAAATGAATGGTCCAATGATCCATTGATAGCTGTCTTGTGATTCCTCCAACAGGTCCTTCTTTCACATCCTTGAGGTGAACTCCAATCTCCTGACCAGGGACCTGCTCACCTCAGACACAGAACGACAACCTACACACACACACACACACACACACACTGAGAAAAAGATTGATGGGTGACATTATGTGTGTTTGTGTGTTTATGTGTGTGTTACCTGACAGGGCCATAGCCAATCGCAGCTCCTCTTTTAGAAGGTCCAGAAGCTCAGTAACCCCCTGCTCCCCCTGCACACACAACGCATGTGTTTAGTTGTGTGTCACATTAGAGTCTTAGTGCTAGAGAGTGTAGTTTTTTTTTTGTTTTTTTTTCAGTGTTTAACAATGACCATCTTATATTGAGCCAATTGTGTTTTACTACATGCAAAGGACTCAGACAGACAAAAAACAATAAAAAGTGCATTTTGAATTCAATGGAACTGAATTTCAAAAAAGCATATCAGATGCATTTAGTGTGGTTCCTTTACATGAAAAATGTACACACACTGCCCTCCCCCTAATTAAAGCTGCAGTATGGAGTTTTGAGAAAAAAGTGGACTTAGCCAGAATATTTGAATGATACAGCTCCCAGGTCCCTCCTTCTTCCTCTCTGCTGCGCTGCAGCCCTGCCTTCAAAGCCCCTCCCCACAGAGGAGCCTGCCGTGCACGAGCAGGCTTGTAACCACGGTAACAGAGGACGCTAGATAACCAAGATGGCACATTCAAAAAACAACAACAAAAAAGCCCATTTCTGTCTTCCATCAATAAAACTAAATTACAATGACGAGTGCCTCATGCTGATCACTGTAGATATCCCGAGTAACAAACACCGCGGTAGTCGTAGTTACCAGCTAATCATTACTTGGTGCAACGCCATGCTGCCTTTCTGAAGCCTCTAAACTAATTCAACCACTTAGAGCGTATGAAGAACACAAACTAACGTTATAACTGCCCGGTCACTTGAAAGACACTTTTGCTAACCAGTAGCTGTAGTAGCTAAACACTGTAGTTAGCATACAAGCTAACAAGCTACGTAGCTCGACTGCAACATCGCACAGCCATATGCGCTATTGCGAATATTACTATAACCTCCACCACCATAGCCTTGTGATTAAAACATAGAATGAAACATATCAAGCAGTGATCTTTACTTGTCCAGCAGAAAAGCAGCAAACTCTGCATCGCTCTTGAGTCCTTAGAAATCCTGCAACTCCCTCCACCTCTGAAATGACGCTCCGATATTTATCCTTGTTTTCTTTCTGGCTCGGTCTAATTATTTCTTTTTACTCTGCTTTTCTTCGTTAGTCTTCTTATTTCTTCTCTTTGACATGGGCATTGGTGGGGCATTTTTCAGCTCTGATGTTGTTGTCTGTTCTCTGCCATTGTTTACAGTTTGGGCTTAAACATATCTGACCAGGTAAGAGCAGGCACTGTACCGCGTGGGGGAGGGGCACTGCCCAGTACGCCCTTTGTGAGGGAGGGGGGCTGCCAGCAGCATATGCACGAGAATGATTGACACTTCTCAAACACTCCCCTTGGCTCTGATTGGTTGTATTGACCCGTGAGCGGTGGATTCTTGCAAATCAGATTAGGGCCACTGGGTGGAGCCACAGACAGTGGATTTTTACACAGCTGACCTGTATCTTATTCTACTATGAGATCATAATGACAATTTTAGCAAATATAACAAAAAAAAAATAGTTACAGACTACAGCTTTAAGACTAATGAGACTGTAGATGAGTGAGGTGCGTCACCTGACAAGCAAGGCCCCACAGCACTGGTCGGCCGATGAAGACAGCCTTTGCTCCCAGAGCTAAGGCCTTCAGGATGTCTGTCCCTCGCCTTATTCCTCCATCCATGTAGACATCACAGCGACCCTGTACTGCCTTTACTATCTCTTCCAACACATCCAGCTACACACACAAACACAAATTATTACACTTTATATTGACATTGTCACATAAAATACATTTAAAATGTGTCTGATGATAGTCTATGTTTATATTATCATCCACAAATCCAAAATTCCAAATCCCATCCCAAAATAAGTGAAGTTCTCAGGACCACAGACATGTTTCTTGTAGCTGGCAATCAAGGCATTCAAATGATTTTGTGACCTCTCATGGCTTCATGGCTAGTACACAGGACAAACTTTTACCAGTATGACATATTAACAGGAAACAGGAAATCAATATGAACTAGAGTTAAATAAAACTGATTGTAGTGTGCGTTTGGTGACAAGCAATTTTCTGCTATTCGACTCAGACAAAAACATTTACTGTGTCGGGCCCTAAACATGCTAGAGACACACGATCTAATTAAAGCTACACTGAGAAACTGCATTGAAACTTGGGGCTGATTGAAAATATTTTTCCTTACCTCTCTTTCTTTATAACATTCCTTTTTTTGGTGATTGGGTTTCAGTTTCTGATTCTTAATCATCTTTGCTCTGTGTTGAATCTGAATCTGACTCTATAAAGTGACTCCAAAAATTGCTTTAGTCCTTTAAATTGTAATTATGCCACTCTCTTTGTCTCTCTTTCTTTCTCTCTCCTTTCCCAGGTTCTCAATAACTGTGGTTGGCCCTGCTAATGTGGTCCTGCTTGACTCCGACTATCATCATCATCATTATTGTTATCAGGGGCCCAAGCATAAGGGGCCTGGGGTTCTAAGCAACGCTAATTTCATCAGTGGTGACTGTTCACTTAAGGAGTTTTATTAAAAAATGTTCATCATACATATACATGTCTAGCAGCAGTTGACACTATGATCAAGTTAAGTACTTTTGGCCAGTAAAAAAAGCTGCAGAGGGGTGCCAAAAATGAGAGAAGTTGATATATTTTAATTTGCAGCATGGATTTGTATGAAATTCAGTGTGCAGGATGCAGGGTCGCACCTCAATAGACTTGATAGACAATGCTTAAATATGCTTATGATCATTTAAAGTAGGCGTGACTTATAACAAAATCAAAATTTCATAAAAAATCCCACTCTAATCTTCAAAAAATCATTTAAAAAATCACACAAACATACTAAAGACCTGGCATTTTTTCAGCACATCCAGTGAATTGTGAAAAAACCTTGTTGAATGGTCAATTCAGAGGTGTGTCACTTCAGTTTGCTGTCACTTGCACTATATGCACAACATTCTTTTCACAATTTATTTCATTTAATTATTAATCTACTTTCACCAAAGATCTTATTATATAAAAATACATTGTTTTATTTCCTGGATTTTGTTTTGTTGGAAAACACACACACACACACACACACACACACACACACACACACACCGTTGCAGGAACCCCATCCAGTTGTCGAGCTCCATGGTTGGATACCATGATGCCATCAACACCATAGTTCACAGCCTGGACAGCATCCTCACCTGCGCGCACACACACACACATACACAAACAAACATAGTGGTGAACAAAGAGCATCTTGAATGAGACAAAGTCAGCCACATAATATCACAGTTAAAAGATTTCTCACATTTTTAAAGCAGGGTTGTTGATTTATTGGGATATTGTTTCTAATATTTTAGTCCAATTTAAGTATGAATGACTTTATGCTGTTTGTTCCAAATGGGACCTATTACTTTGATGAGCATTTTTCCCTGTGTCATTGCAACTGATTTGGGTTCTAGATTGGGACAATGTGAGTAGAGAGTAAGGCCCCATACAGTACAGGCCCATTTTCAAATATGTGTGAATAATTGGCCATGAAATTTTTCTTAAAATATGACAAAACTGGGCACTGACCTTGATTACTTACTGTGATTTTACTGTAAAAAACACAGCACTGGTTTGGTCTGTAAAAACTAAATGTACATTCAATTGGAAAAGTTGAAGATTTTACTTTTGTGGAATCATATAAAACACTATTTTGTGTGTGTGTGTGTGTGTGTGTGTGTGTGCGTGCATGTGTACCATTCAGTACTCCTTTCACAATTACAGGTAGACACGTGTGTTTTTTCAACCAGATGATGTCGTCCCAACATAGAGTGGGGTCGATTGCTTTGGCTACATAAACAGCCAAACCACTGTCATTGCCATAGCTCCCCTCAGAGAAAGCAAGGGAGGCTGTTGAGAAGTTAGACATGCTAGAGAGACACAACACACACACAGTGAGGAGTTAAGATAGGCACTCACCATGAATTCTATCATCTCCATTGTGGAATTTGGGAAGTGATGCTCTTGGTGTTTTTGGTTCCTACCTTAGATGTTGGGGCAGTTGGAAGCGGTTGCGCATGTCGTCCCGTCTCTTCCCCAGGTATGGTGTATCCACAGTAACAAAGATAGCCTTATAGCCCACCTCCTCTGCTCGGTGGACCAATGATAGTGTGAGCTCTCTGTCTTTATAGATGTAAAGCTGCAGCCACAGGGTACCCCCAGCGCCCACCGAGGCAGTCATTGCTGACATCACCTCCTCTATAGTGGAGGTGGCCCAGGAGCTCAGCATCATCCCTGTTCCCACTGCCTGGCATGCTGGATTGACATATAATATTAGTGATGTTAAGGGTGTTTTCCAGAGAAGTTTGAAAGAGGGCTCATTATGAATTATGTACAGATTTTTGTCAGTTGAAGGGGGGTTGGGATGCAGGCGTGGACCCAGGGGTGTCTTAAAGTTATCCCAGAGGGGTAACCATAAAATTGCAAAAGCAATAGATGGGAAAGGGGGAAAAAGAAAACAACAAACTGTATAGAGCCACTACAGGCTTCCCTAACGAAACAAAGTGCTAAAATGATAACCCAAACCACCGCTGCCAAGCAGTTG
Organism: Spondyliosoma cantharus; assembly: GCA_900302685.1. NCBI lineage: Eukaryota > Metazoa > Chordata > Actinopteri > Spariformes > Sparidae > Spondyliosoma > Spondyliosoma cantharus. The sequence continues at coordinate 4,917 of OMLP01024996.1, read as the reverse complement.
ACTCAAAACCAAAATTGTCCAGGAGACCCAGAAAACATGAGGCAATTGACACCAAAGACACACAAAGTTCTGCATTGAGAATCACAGGGAGAACCCCTCACTACCTCTGAAGGTGAGCTAATGAGTCAGCGCAGAGCACTGGAGACTCAGGGTATATGAAGGCTCCCCACACCTGGGCTTAATCAAGGCCAATCAGTGCCACACACACCTGGCTGCAGTGAGTTGACTCTCCCACCACTCCCACAGAGCCGAAAGATCGAGTGCCCTCACACCTTTAATCAATCTGAGCAACTGTACGCTAACTCATCACAGGCAAATGCATCAAGAGGGAGGCTAACATACCCGTAAATGTGTCTCCAAAAAAATGCTCATGTTGCTCCATGTCTGCACAATGCGTAGGAAGGCAATCGTTGGCTAACATATTAGACATAACTTTCATAATCTGTGCATATGTGGGGACACTTTCTTCTGCCCTGTGGTGGCAAAAAACTGATTCATGACACTTATTGTAATAAGGTTATTTTTGCATAACACTTAGCATCATATTGGCGTACATTAGTTGCCAGCTGCTAGCGCCTTGCATCATCACTTGATTTCACCTGAGTTTTCTCATATATTCATGGAACAAAACCAAAAACCAGACACCCACCATGCTGAGACAACTCATCCCTGAACTAAATCTCTATCAGCTCTGAGGCTGCTGCTCTGTAGCTGACCCTAATCTCTAACCTCTCACAGAGTGGCCGAGCTAAAAAATAATTTTCTACATAGATCGATGAGTATCACATATTAACAGCAGGAATTAAGCCCTTCTGTCCATATGGTTTAGACTTTATCCAAACAGCATAGTGTAGACACTTTTTGAAGGCAAGATTACTAATTGTACTGTCGCTGGGATGAATGGATTCATCAATGCACTGGGCAAACATCTCTCTCATTATTTCACAAAGCACCAATGGAATTTTCTAAATGGATGCAGGAAAATGATAAAAGGGCCCTTCTGTCAGTCATACAGAATTAGACAGTGATGACAGACATATTAATATTTATTTTAATGAAGCTTTCAAGAGAGTTTTACATTAAATGCTGCAATAACATTTGAATTTCAGTAAAGGTACACCTATTAAGGCTTTTGGCTAACTTAGAATTAGAGCTGGTCCTGCAGTGTGTTACAAATGTGGAGATTTTGGTGATCATGTTATACTACAATTTTGTTCTAGAAAGTGTACGTGTATGTTTTTTTACGATTATTATTGATTTTTTGTAATATTACTGTCCTTTGGCTGCTGTGGTGAAGAAATTTCCCCATTTGTGGGACAATAAAGGAATTCTGATTCTGATTCTGTCACATAATGTTGCTTACTGTAGGTTAGATTGATAGATTGGTAGATTGGTATACTTTTATTTATAAGGCCATGCTTGGTCTACTGCCCTCCTACATCTGCAACCTAATCTCACGGAGGAGTGTTGGCTTCTCCGGCTTGCGATCAAATGACTATGTCTTGCTCACTGTCCCTTTTGCCCGTACAGAATTTGGTACAGAATATGTTGCAAAAAAACTGGAAAATTACTGAACTAATTTCATTGAGCGCTTTTAAGTCCAGATTGAGAGCACTTGAGTCGACCTTTTTAAATTGTAACTGTATTTTATAATATGTATGTAATTGTATGTGACTAGTAACTTCCTTGCTGCCTCTTGGCCAGGACTCCCTTGGAAAAGAGGTTTTTAAATCTCAATGGGACTTTCCTGGTTAAATAAAGGTTAAATAAAAAAAAAAAAAATAGAACTTATACTTGAACTGTCTAAACAACTCGTTAACAGCAATCTCCACATGTTTTGCTTGATAAGCACTTGGTGGGTTGCATTTAAGTTAGCAGCTGTGGCTCAGGAGTTAGAGCAGGTCATCCACTAATCAGAGGGTCAGTGGTTTGATTCCTGGCTCTGGCTGCATGCTGCAGTGTCCTTGGACAAGATACTGGCCCCTAAATTACCCCCGATAGCTGTTCCCACGGTGTGAGAGTGGATTTGTGAATGGCTGAGCAAAGAAGTATCACTGGCCACAGTTAGGAAGGGCTCGATTCCTTGTGTGGCAGCCTCATCGGTCTATAAATGTGTGCATGAATTGGTAAATGTGACATGTGGCATGTATTGTAAAGTGCTTTGACTGGTCGGTAAACCAGAAAAGCACCTACAATATAGGCTACAATATATTTGCTTTTACAGAGCCCCAAAATGCCCAACGGGACCACAAGCCAAACCTGAAAGCAAGAAACTATATTTTTTTACCTAATTTATGTGCACTGCTTTAATTTCTCAAGGTCATTATTAACAAGTTATTATGAACATAAAAATGTTTGTGTATGCTGTAAATTATAATTCTTTGAAATTGAGCGGTGGTCTCTATAGAACTTGATCAAAAGAGCCCATCAGATAAACACAGGAGACAGTAGCCCCATTCACACAGGAGAAGACGCATGAACGCCGGAGCAGCGGTTCGCCGTGAATTCACACAGAAAGCCGGCGTTGTGGCTCCTAAAGAGGTGTGACAGTACTCGTCATGATGATGATGTCGGTGTGTTTTCAAGGTGTTTCCCCGGTGTCCCCCCTGTCAATCTGACTCCCTCACTCGAAGCATTTATGAAATAATTTATTAACGGTATCTTTGTAGTCCAAACAAATCCGACGTTGCACACCCTTCTCAGGTCAGTCTGATCCTGATCTGCAGAGATAATTGAGGCACACACACACACACACGCACACACACACACACACACACACAGACAGAGATTTCTTGCTTTTATAGAGAGATGTCTTGCAGTGATTTATTTATGTATTTATTTGTTCTTGGTAATGGCACTGTTGAAAGGGTCACTAGGTCAATAACATCATTATGAATCATCCTCTGGAGGTCATACATTTTTTATGCATAATTTCTGTTTAGTGGCAATCTGTTTAGTTGTTTGTTGATATACAGTATCTTGCTCTTGTGTTGCATGAACAACAGACCATCATCCTCAGGCTCTGCCACAAGAGTGGAAAAAAAGTCTACAATACAGTAAAACAGTGTTTTGATAAACAAGCTTTCCGTGTGGGCTGTAAAAAAAAAAAAAGAAAACTTGTAATAGACTATCCCGGAGGGCTTTTCTTTCATCACCACCTGCTACAAGACGGGAGGAGTGGAAGATGGGCTTCAGTCAGGGTTTAAAGGTTTTAATCCCTGTGTTATTTGGCAGAGTGGCAGCAGCAGCAACACATATACTGTATTGGGGTCTTTACTGTTCAAGTGGTTCTTGGCTGCCTCAGTGAACCCACCTTTCTTCTACTTTTGCCATCACCAAGGAAACAGTGAGTTGACGCAATATTCAAGTTTTATTTCTCACCCATAGTTTTGAACTTATTTATCGTATCTGGGTGTAGGAGAGGGTGTGGGATGATATCTACACATAAATCACTTGCGCATGGCAGTGGTTTACAGGTCTCCTTCAATTTCGTCGAGCAGCTTACTTCGAGCATTCAACCAAACATCTCATGAGCAGTATCTGGTATCGAAAGCCCATAATACATTCATGAGAGGGAAAAAAAGCCGCTTCAAACAACATTGACCAGGTCTGGTAAATACTGTATGAGTTGACTCCCCACTGCATTTGCTGTTTGTTAAAGGTGTTGCCGATGATGAAATTTGAAAATATGATACAAAAATGTATAACATACTGTAAACTAGAATAGAGTGCATACCTCTGCCAAGGCTAGGGTTGGGTGATGTCTGCTTAATTGGCATATGACAATGTCTACAGTGAAACATCCTGATGGACGATGACAACGCTGTGTATAAAAATGCCACAACTAAAGGCCCCCACACACCGCCCAGACTGAACCCAACATCCAACTGCCTATATCCGACCACTCCGTTGCCTCTTGTCTGACCCCTTCGGCAGAAAAGTTGCACTGAACATACCGCTTCGACGTGCTGCCAACTCCTCAGTAGCGTGTACATTCTGCGCTTGCGCAAGATGCAATAAGCCTCCTTAACAGTGGCTGGCACTAATCTTGTGCCAGTACTCCAAAACATGAAAACAGGAAATGACAGAATGGAGTGCATATAAAAACAAAGAACACACAGTATTGGTTCAGTATTCATTCGACCCGAGAAGACGTTTGCGGACTAAATACTTGGCATTCCTTGAAAAGTGATTAAGGCTGAGCTGACACTCGCGTTGTGTGCTCTCGGGCTCGTTATTATACAAAGATGTGGTTATGTGGTTTGTTTACCATCGTCACTTCTGCCCCTCCCACACACCGCACTGATTCGCTAGCACACCGCCAATCAGAATGGTCATACAGCTAGCACACAATCAATCAGAGTAATCCAATGGCTCAGACAGCCGACAGCCAACCTCCTCAGACTTTGCATGTTGAATCGGAGCAGACGCTGTCCACGCGGTTCCAAAAGCTTCCAACGCAGCTGAACACACCGACAGATTTGTTCCCGAACACGTCTGAGTCTTCCCAAGCGCTTCAGACGGCCAACGGTTGGCCTGGTGTATTCCTGCCTTAAGAGAAACAGTGTCCCCTGGGAAAAGAAACACTGCTGCCACACATTTAATCGAGTATCTTGGGTTCACTCCTCCTTGAACCGGCACCTTATCGTGGTGGAGGGGTTTGAGTACCTGAATGATCCTAGGAGCTATGTTGTCCGGGGCTTAATGCCCCTGGTAGGGTCTTCCAAGGCAAACAGGTCCTAGGTGACAGGTCAGACTAAGAACGGTTCCAAAGCCCCTAATGGATAAGTTAACAACGAGGAAGAGCACGTCGCCCGGATTGGCGTTACCGGGGCCCCACCCTGGAGCCAGGCCTGGGGTTGGGGCTCGCAGGCGAGCGCCTGGTGGCCGGGTCTTTGCCCACGGGACCCGGCTGGG
>OMLP01024989.1:0-13955 GCA_900302685.1 Spondyliosoma cantharus | reverse complement strand
GTCACAGACATCGTGCTGTTCAAACATCCTTGAAAGGGATACATTTGATTTGTGTCTCATAGTCAAATCTAATCTACTTCCAGGAGTTTTGTTGTCAGAATGAAGCCACAATAATGAAAGAAGTGAAAGAAGTCTGTTAGTCTACATCAGCATGTCAACACTAGCCAGATGTTGTCCAGGAGTTCCTCAAGTCAAGCTAGCAAAAATTAACCCACAGCTCTACACACTCTATTTGCACTAGACAACTGTTACTATGTGAAGTTTTGGGAGTTATTTTTCCCACGTTCTGCATGTGTGTCAAGCATGAATACACGTTTGCAGGGCATTCAGCTAACAGATGCTTTGTGGCTGTATTTGACAACATTTATTGCCCATAACCTTCTCTGCCATTACTTCTTAACCTCATTATAGCCGATCTCACTGCACAGCTGTTGGCCGCTGATCAACATAATCACTCAGTTGTGACTCCAAATATATTGCAGTATATGGCAGGTACTATGCATGGAATTTTTACTTCACAAATTACAGACATGGTAGATTCTCTAGCGATTAAGATCACAGACATCCTCTGCAATTTTTTACAAATAGATGTCCAGATGCCAGATGTCTAAAGGTAATAATGGTCCCATGTGAATATGACTAAAGCGGGCAACCAGTAATGGTGAAATGACTAAAAGTCAGATGATGAGGCCTCCCATGCTGAGAAATGTAATGTAAATATGACCTCAGTGTTTCACCACCAGGGTGTGTTTGCTGTTGTTACCGCCACAATGCGTTAATTACTACCATATGCCTCAGCTGACCTCGACCTCCCATCCAATACCAGCAGAGCTGAATCAACAAGCTCCTGCTTCTCTGTAGAAGAAAGATCATCTTACTCAGTTACTCTGGTTCTCAAGAGATCAGAATAGCAACACAGCAACATGATGTTTAACATCACAGAATGACACAATATGTTACCTTTGTATGAGGTGTTATTGGATTTCTCCTGCATGCTCTACATTTTATATACTTTTTTAATTTAATGTTTTTGCATTGTCATCCCTGCCTTTTGAAAGATGGATAGAAGCTCTTTTTATATAATGTTTTTCAACCATGTAAAACCATGTCTCTGGTTTTATGCCATGTTAAATACTATATTTGGGATTTGTACTATAGGGCATTCAGGCAAGTTTTTATTGCCAGTTGCTAGTTAGATTAATTGTAAATTCATTACAAAATGTGCACAAGGCGTGCAAGGTGCAAGGCGGTGTTTGCTGGGTTGCTTGTGGAGGGGCAGCCTGCCCATAGACACCTATCCTGTCCCCTCAGTCTAGTCCAGAGACACTCTAGCAGTGAAAAGCCAAAGAATGAGTAAAACCTGAGAAGAGCAGCAGCAGGCCTGTCAGAGGGACTGCAACTGAAGAAGAGGGTCCTATTTTTAAGGTGGAAACTTCAGGTCACTGCCCCCAGTTTTAGGACCAATGCTGGCTGCAACTCCAAATATTCGGGCGATGTGCAGAATTGTCCAAAATAAATGTTCTTCTGGCGATGGGATGACATAGATGTCTCACTAGAGGCTTGACCTTTGACCTTTAAAGTGTTCAAGTTGTTTGAATGATCAATTCCCATCAAGACAAACACTGCACGAGCAAGCTGATGATTATGCTCAACATTTTATGTTATTTGTTGAGTTAAAATACAACTCTTTCTTCCAAAAACTGTAGTTGATGTAGTTGAGCTGCTGAGTTGTGGCCGCTTGAAATGGTCTTCAGGCTGCCTTGTATATATGTGTGTTTTGCTGTTCTATGTTATTGTCGGGCTGTAATGAGCTTCCTGGTGGACCCAGAGCTCCCAGGTGTCTCAGTGACCAGCAGGTTAATAGAATTACTGTAAAAACCACAGTGAGGCGTTCAGGGACTGTTGGACAGGGAGCAGCTCTCTTTCTCTGGAGGGACTCCACCCTGCAGACCGGCCTTCTGTCCTTACTCTCACACTCATTTGGAGTGTGTGTTGTGAAGCATAATAATTAAATTAATTTGACAATGATTTTTATTATCTCTTACAGTACAGGTCTATACTGTATGCCTCTAGCAAAGTGCATGTTTTTAAGAAAGCATATTTTGTTTTCTCTTCTGTCATCATCCAGCATAGAGACTGGTTATAGATCTGACATGTTTAGTCCGGTTTAACACAAAGACTGGATGCAGGGGGAAATTACTAGTGTGTCTCTATCAAAAGAGAGAGAATAGGTTTCACAGAGTGTAGCAGCTAATTTCATTTTTGCATGTACTTTTCCAACAAATGGAAAGAAAATCATAAATCAGTATTGTCATGAATATCGTCACATGAATGACGTTCTTGTCTGTGATTTTGCAGAAATGTACCCGACACCTCCCGTACGTGAGCACCATACGCTGAACAGATGGACAAAAAACAATGTTCACTAAAAACAAAGTGTGTCCTGTCTGTGATGCAGTAAAATATTTGTTTATCAACAAAATGTAAAGCAATTACAGTATGTTTTAGTTTTAAACAAATCTCAACAATTATTTGGATGATCATGATCATCTGTCAAATGTTCGTTTGATAAAATCCATCAGCCTCACAATAATCAAGATGGCTGCCATCAGTGTCAACCAGGTCATAAACACTTTTTCTTTAAAGTCATATTTTCAGCTAGATGTTTTTATTACACTGTCTCAGCATCAGTTAAAATGGTCTCATCTGACCCCGACTCTCTCCGATGATAGTTCTGTCCTACAACAAGGCCAACGCACTTCTTGATGTACCACAGCATTATAATCAGTTCCTCATCTGAAAATTAAAAGACCATTTTTGTGGGCCACATCGTTTCTAATGAAAGTTGTTTATTGTTGTATATTTTCACCCTACTCTTAAAAATGTTTTTAATATTTTCAGTAAATGGCGGATATACAAAAAGATGACTGATGTGTAAATGTTAAAAACCTGTGATCTGACATCAGCATCATGAAATTCAGCCTGAACACTGAAACTGACAAAAAAGAACCATCTTTAAAAATGGCATCCATTCTGAAATGTACATGGCTGAGAGGATATTTCAAAAGAATAACTTCTAGATTTCATGTGCTGTATTTACCTGTCAGTATCAGTCTTTTGTGCTAAGCTAGGCTACTTGGTATTACCTCACCTGACACTGGGTAACACTGGTTTGAATAGTTCCCTGTCATTTATCAGTTTTGAGTAAAATGGTCCAACAACTTTTAGATGGATTGAAATTTTGTCATAACCCACCGCCGTCATCAGGTCAACATTTTATTGTGTCCAACACTTTGGTTTATAATCAAATACCTGCAAAACTAATGATTTTCCCATCAGCCTCAGCTTTGCTTTGTGTTTACTGCTTCTTATTAGCATGCTAGAGATGCTAAGATGCTAAACTAAGATGGTGATCATGTACATGAACATCACACCTGCTGACCACTGGCATGTCGGCATGTTTTGAGCACATTGCAGTGATGTTTCAGTGATTTTTTTATCAAACTTAACCGATGAATCTCTTTCTTACTCTTAGTGGATGGTAGAAAGTCAGCAGCCAGATGTTTTGCTGTGAAGTGAGTCCCTGTTGATCCCAGGAGATTTGATTGGCTCCTGGGATCAGTGTCATCCTCTGATCTCTGATAAACATCTATTAGTGTCCCTCTCTCTCTCATTCTTCGCTCCCACGGGACTAATTACCATCAGAAACTGTTAATAAGTGTTTTGTTCAGAAGCGGCTCACTGTGGACCTCATTAATGACTCTAACACTCATTACTAGCTGCCGTGGTAACTGAAACACACAGTGATGAAACTGGTGGACCACCAGGGGGCGGTGTGGTCCCCTGAGCTCCCAACATGCAACAGTTCAGACAAACTTTGACTTTCTAACCACAAACAAACACAGTGAGCGCCTCCAGGGTCCAACCTGAACAAACACCAAGAAGTCACAGAAGTTACATCATGCAAGTTTCACTAGTAACACTTTTGTTTCTATATTTCTTCACGCTGAAGAACTCCAAACTCAAATGTCTGGCTGGTCTGAAAAATAAAGCTCATTTCTGTTTATGTTTGCGTCATCAAATTCTGAAAGGTGAACAGCAGAATGTTGCCTCATATCTTGCTGATGCCATCGTTACATTGCCACCAATAAAAATGGGATTGCCTGTTAACTACAACAAATATAGATTCGTTAATACTTTAACCTCCTCCAGATATTTAAAAAGGCAAAAACAGAAACCATTTCAAACCTCGTCATGAGCATAAAAAGATTGTTTACCTAACGGAAAGAAGGAAACGTCCTCACAGAACAAGGCACATCGCTTTTAGTCATGTTGATTTGTTTATAAGATTGCGATAACAAACACTGAGGAAAAGCTAATCAGCAAATGATTTTATTAGTGAGGTGATCGTAAACGGGCGTAGTCGTGAATGTCCTCACATGAATGACGTTCAGTTTGAACTTAGTTAACATTTATTCTGGTGATTGGGTTTTGAAGAACCTGCCAGAGAAATGCACCCGACACCTCCCGTCCGTGACCACCATCACTGAACAGATGAAGACGAAACGATATCCTGTGTCCTTTCTGTGATACAGTAAGTAAGAAGTTAATTATTTTGGCCAGGAAAAATCTTGACCTGAATTTTTCATATCATCTCACTTCGTCCCTTTCAGCTGAAGCCTCGATGTAAGCCGGTCCAACACAGATGTCACATATGTACACAAGTTCACATTCACACATCAACACATTGAACTGCTAATATCCATCATCAAGTCATTTATCAACAAGTTGAGTGATTAGTTTATAGTCTTGTTTCTTTTTTCTTAATGTCCAATTTGTAATATTTTCCAACCCTTTCAAATGCTGACATTTTGAGATGGCGGCAGAACCGACCTACAACCCCAAAGCGTCTTTATTAAGTATTTGACAAGTTGGGACTGAGACTCAAAACTCAAATTTCACACTAATTGGACCGTTAATGAGCGGATCTGGAATTAACATGATCTGTTGACGAGCTCATTTAAGTAATGACTTGATAAATTACAGCAGTTTTGAAGAGATTTGTCATCAATCTAGGAGGTATGAGATCTCCCAAGCTGCCGTGTCTGGTCAGTTATGTGTGTTTTAGATGTACACTACCAAAAGATTGGATTTTAATCTTTTTTATACATGAAGCCATGTTTTCTTTACATTTGAAGAAAGTGTAAAGCTAATCTGGTGTCTGTTTTGAGCGTGTTGGATGATGTTTTCTTTGGTCTCGTCGCTTCCGATGACAAAATATGAGAATTCATCTAGAAACATTTTCAAAAATCAGCAGAAACCTGCAATAAAAAAAAATCTGAGTCAACGATCTTGATGTCTGTGATGTGATATTCCAGAACAAACAGGGAGGTTTCTGTCCGCGGGCCTCTTCCATCAGCAGCTTCACTCACATCTGAATGAGTTTGCAGCTAAAAAGAAACACAGAACCACCTGTTTCACCTCAGTCATCATGTTCCAGATTTGAGGCACTTCTGGTTTTTACTCAGTGGAGTTTTCAGACGTCTCAGCAGATAAAAACCTCCAGTCGGGTTTTTTTTTCCAGGAAGTTGTGGAAAACGTAAACAGCAGAAACCCCATCAGAGCTAAACGCCTTCTGAATCTTGTGGTTTGTCTTTCAGGGATTCATGTTGAACTTGGTTCTGTTTTAGTGGATGTAAACAGAAACCAGACATCACTGTACATCCTCTGTGTGTCATCACAGGGGGAGCAGATGAGCGAGAGACCACCGTCTATGACCACACATACGACTACGCTGAGTGTGTTGGCGACATGTCGCAGCTGTGTTTGTGGTGTTCTTAAGAAATAGTCTGGTAATTTTCCAGCATTTTCAACTAAGCACAGCACGAAATGACATGAAATGAAAACTAAAATGTAAAGCTGAAGTTTCAACATATCTGTGGTTTACAAAAACAGCAATTGGGTCGCTTTTGGGAAAAATGTCTCAAAAAGACGACGGGGATCTGATCTGATCTGATCTGATCTGAAGTTTAGATCACTCCCTATTTTGCAATTTAATTCATCTTTTTTCTGTTCTGATCAAACTCAGGAGAAACATGTACATAGTTTCCTAAAATAAAAGGATGTAATTGCTGAAGAGAGCAGGAATGTCCTTGACAGAGTTGACACCTGCCTCCCAGTCATGGAGCTGCAACGGTTGATCAAGTAGGTGTCAACTATTACGTTACTCAGGAAGTATTGTGATTATCAATCAATCGGTTTAAAGTCTAAAGTCTCTGATGTCAGTTTGTTAGATGTTATATTTTCTGGTTTCTTTCCTCCTCCATGACAGTAAACTGAATATCTGCAGGTTCTGGACAAAACAAGACATTTGAGGACGAAACACTGATCGACATATTTCACCATTTTCTAAACTAATTGATCGTGGAGAGAATAACAGACGGATTGATAGGTGATGAAAATAATCATACGTTGCAGCTCCAGTCAGGAATGTGATCTTTGTTCCTTCACTGTAACGTCTGAGCTTCACTGAACATGTCAGAGTTTTAATCAGAGTTTGATTCACCTGTGGTGGAAAAAAAAACGCGATGACATGCCGGATGTGCAGGAGATGATGATGCATGAGGCCTTTTATGATGGAGGTCTGATGAAAAGAGACACATTCTGCTCTAGTTGGCCTCTTTGTGTCTCTCAGTCAGGGGAACCCAAACTTTCTCCCTTTGAGAGACAAAAACTGAAACTTGACGATCGACTGCGTGCAAAAAGGAAACACCTATTGTTCTGTATTGTGTTGTTAATGACCCCGACTTCCCTCGATTGACTGACTTCCTGTGCAAAGTGTCTGAACAAATAATGAATAAATAGATTTCTACATATTTTTATCTCACAAAACGTAAAAGACAAGCAAACATTGCTATAACTTTTTTGATAAATCTATTGTGATCTTCAGCAGCGTTTCACCCTCGATGCCTCGTGACTTTCTGCTGGTGCACTTTTTATTTTCCACCTCTGTCCAAAGTAGACAAATCAAACTTCTTCCAGAGAAAAGTAACCAGTAACCGAAGCTGTCAGATAAATGAAGTGGCAATGAATACAAATGCATAAGTCAAGTGAAAGTTAATGTGCTTAGTTACTCAGCAGCGACGTGAGACACAAACTGAGGAGGTCAGGAGTGTTTCATGTGACTCTGGCTCCACCTGCTGCTCACCGTCAGATTTCCTTCTGTCGTCCTGAAGTCAGACGTTCAAACTGTTTCCAGTTCAGAGCAAATGTCCAAAAAGTCAACAGATGAAATGAGCTGTTGTGTTTCAGCTGCTTCTCTCCTCGTTCAACATTCACCTCGTGGATTATTGATGAATCCGTCCCGTCTGTCCTGGAACATCTCGGGCTGTTTTTGTCCACTCGCCATTTATAATTTATTATAAAAGTCATAATTTGTTCATTAATCAATCAGTCAACCGCAAGAGAACACTCAGAAACCATTCTGATGATCATTAAAGTGAAAACTGTAAATATTTGATGATGTTGCTGCTTTTCTTTGTCATATTTGATTCTAACGTGGGGACGGCACTGATTTTTCCTTCTCTTCTTAATAGAATCGACTAGAATAATCAATTCAATAAAGAAAAGTAGATTCATCAGTACTACAAATAAGTTGTAATAGATTTAATAAACTATTAACACAATCGTTCGTTTATCATTTTATCCACTTTACTGTAGTTTGCTGTTGTGTCTGGACAGTTCTGACGAGCCTTTTCTGTGGCGACAAAACCAGGTGGTTTTTTTTTACGAGAGCTCGTTTTTCCAGCCGTTCTTGTAGCAAAACAAAAACAGGTATTTACAGCAGAACCAAGATGTTTTCTGACCCTAACCAAGTCGTTTTTGTGACTAAACCTAACCGGACCGTAATCACAGCGCTGTGACCAGAGAGAGATTTCAAATTGAACGAAAAGAAAAGAAAACATGAAGTTTGAACTCATCTGTGGTTTTGTAGAAGCGTAGCTCTGGCGATTGGTTTGTCTTTGAAATCAGAAATCCATCCATGGGTTCACTGCAAACAGGAGCTGCAGTAGCTACTTCGTCAAATTTTAAATGGAGATAGTTTGGGTTAGGCTAGTTTATGTATATATAAAATAATACATGGGAGGGAGGCGTGGCAGAGTTTCACACTGGATCCTGATCCACGCTTTGCACTGTACTTTACAAAAGAAACTTAAAGAAGGAGAACAATCGACCTTCTTAAATCAGATTCATTTGGGTTTTTTTCTGTTCTCAGGCTGTAAGATTATACACGTGGGTCTGAAAACTTTTCTACTGCTCACCTACCTCCTTCCTCTTTTCCCTTCTAACACTTAGGGTTCAAATTCCAGTTCCTCCCCTTCTCTCCTCCCTCCTCCCTCCTCTGTGGGCCGACAGAACTGGAGCACTGTCAGCTGCTGGACGGACTCAATGGTTTTGGCGAAACACTACGAGAGGAGATCACAGAAGCTGAGGCGAGCTGCTGAATTCAGAGTGAGTTTCTGTCTGCGACTCATCTGCTTCATTAGAGCCGGTTTGTACAAGCAAGAAAGTTTCTGGTTGTTTTTCTTCACAAAGTAAATTCAGACAATGCAAAGTGTCAGTAGAAGGAGAGAAAATAAGCTGATTTATTGACTGCTGAGTTGAATCCTGACAGATCTGCTGTTTTGGTTTTTGCATGCCTGACAGCTGGGAGATAACTAAGTATTTACTATAGTACTTGTATGATAATTTATGCTTCTCCCTGACTACATTTCAGAGTCATAGTGCATACATGTGTTTTTTAAAAAGGCGAAAGACTCAACAAGTTTGCAGTTTTATATTTTATACACAAGTACGGAGATCACATAATCTCAAGCTTAAAGTTTAACACAGTAATTCTCGCCCTTTTTTTTAACACCAATGAAATGACTCCTCAGCAGATCCTAATGATCTGGGACCACGCCAGGCTAAAATAAAACGCGCTCTGGCTGGTAGACCACCTTCACCACACTGAGCTCAGAGTGATGCAGCAGTCTCACTCGTTCTGGATCCAACAGAGACTCTCAGTCATGTTGCTGCAGAAGTTAAATTGTTGCTGCAGATGCTAGATTAGCACCTAATGTCGAATAAGACGCTTGTGCATTGATTGTTGTGGGTCAAATGGTTCCAGTGTGTTAAACTTTTTAAGAACAGGGCGATAAAATCAAGACATGATATTCAATATTTCCACATGATCAGATCTTTGCGTTGTTCACTGCCTGGCCAAAGGTAAGAAGCTTTTCATTGGATCATTTCTGCAGTGATTAATATGTTTCAGCTGATGCAGTGAGGAGCTCCTCGCACCTGTCAGGAGACATTCTGTGGTGAAGATGTTTCTCTGTTCCAGAAGGGTCAAATTATTGGCCCTCATCGAGCAAAGCAAACAGGAGGAGATGATGAAACGTTGGGTTAAGAACTGTCCAACACATTATTAATGGTCGAGATGGGTGTTCACTTAAACGTTTGGTGAAATCAACAGTAGAACTCTCGGCGGTGTTGAACAGTGAAAGTATGAGCATTTCCACACAAACCATGTGAAGAGAGCTGAAGGGTTCTGGACTAAACAGCTGTGCAGCCTTAAAAAACACATTTATCACTGAGGCTTATCTGTAGAATCAGCTTCAGTTTGCTCGGGAGTGTAAAGATTAGACTCTGGAGGAATGTAAAAAAGTCCACATGACTGATGAGTCCAGATTGACCCTGTTCAGAGGGCTGGTGCATCAGGGTAAGAAGAGATCAAGTGATGTACCCATCATGCCTACTGCGGGGGCGGTGTTAGGACCTGGGGTTGATTCAGTTGGTCAGGTTTAGGTTGACGACCTGAATGTACTGAATGAGCAGCAGTGGTTCATCTTCACATGGATCGACCACCGCAGAGTCCAGACCTGAACCTCATGGAGAATCTTTGGCGTGTGCTGGAGAAGACGGCCCGGCTCTCCCGTTATCAGTACAAGATCCAGGCAAAAGATTAGTGCAACTCTGGACGGAAAACATTTTTGCTTATCAACTCGATGCCATGAGGAATGTGTTCTGTAACCAAAGCTGAAGGCGGTCCAACGAAATATGTGAGTGTGTGACTTTGGTTTTGGCTGGGCAGTGTATATTGTTGAGTTGTGTACTTGTCCAACATTGTTCATAGAAAGAAAAATCTGAAACTGCCGACTTTAAATAACATCATCACACTTGCTCGAGGATTGTCTTTATTCTGTCAAACTGAAGAAGAACCACAGCGGCTCTGCTCAGCCGGAACAGAAATACTTGAATTAAGTTTAAAAGCCAGAACAATAAAACACTGACATGTTTCAACCTTGATGTTCTTCATCAGGGTACAAAAGTACAGTTATAAATATTTTACAGTCTCTGGAGAGGAACCGGTCCAGTTAATCCGGCCCTGGTTGCTTTAACTTCCCGGGGGAAACATCGGATGAGAGAGTGAAGAGGGAAGTCATCACCTCGTCCATGAACATCATCTCGTCTCGGTCAAATCAGATTTGGTTGAAAACAGCAGCCGTGATTCCACGCTGCTTCACGATGTCATCAAACTGCATCTTTTGTTTGTCGGTATTTTAATTGAGCGACCTCTAGTGGCAGAAATGACACACTTCATATGATATGAAGAAAGGCCGGAGAGAAACAAGTAAAAGCAAGAGTCGTGTCGTGCTAGAGATTCTGAGGCCTCTGCGGTTCAGCCCACTCGGACCTCCCGTGGTTCCAGTATATCTGTTTCCTTGTGTCGTTTCCCCTCCTCTGTTTCGTTTCTAATGGGAGAGGCACTGCTGATGTTTCCCTCGTGTGTACACTCACACAGAAACATCGTTTTGTTACCGTCAGCCGTGTTTTCTTTAACGTTTGGTGGAAGTCTGACCTCTGACATTGACTGGAAGGCATCATTAGTCCTGCGATAGTGGGAGGTTGTTTCGTTTTGCTCGCTCTCTGATGAGATACAGCAGCGTAGGTTTTCATGTGTTGACATTCCTCAGCTGATAAGATCCTCCTCACTTCTGCTCATCTGATTCCTGACTTTTTCTTTGACTCTTTCTCTTTCTGTGTCTGTTTTCTTTTCCTTTCTGTGGCCTTGTAATTCTTGTTACCACTCATTTTTGTCTCAATGTGGAAATAGCTGTCAGATAACACTGTAGGATCAGTAACATGTTTGATACTGATGTTTCTATGAGAGGCTTCTGTGTGTTTGTCAAGAAATCTGGTTCAGATATTTATGCTGATGATTCATTCCCATCAGCCTCAAATGTGGTTTGTGTTCATTGTGAATGAGCAAATATTAGCATGCTAACACGCGAGACAAAGATGGCTGACAGGTTAAACATTATACCTGATGGACACCAGCAAAACCCGGCGCAGTCACAGCTAAATTTGGATTAATAGCTCCCATGGCATCCACGACAAGCAGCACAGATGCGTTGATGTGGTCGTGTTTGGATGCTAATGTAGGCTAATGCAGTCTCTCTACAGTTGCTCTCATGCCTGTGGAAAAGCAAAGCGGTTCTTAACCAGCACTAGTACCAGCACAGAACCAGCACTCGGTTTGCTTCAGTTGAAAAGGTGGTAACAGAACCACTAGCATGGCCGTTAGCCTCAGTGTGTGCAGCCCATTAGCATTACGTCAGAGTCACGGCGGGAGGCTGAGCACCTGTTTCTCATAAAGCATCTGGATGAAAACAATTACTGGCTGCCACACAAAACATGGAAAATAATGTCTTAAATGAATAAGTTACAAATCAGAGGACAAAAGAGTCAAACTGGCACGAGCTGTTCAACAATGTTCATGACTCACAGGCAACACAGTAATTACATTACTTTGAGTGGGTGGTGCGATGGTGCAGTGGTTAGCAGTGCAGCCTACAGTCAGAAAGATAGATGAACACTTTATTGGCAGACTGGCGTTCACAGCTGCTCCATTTACAGAAACATCACAAGATAGACAAAACACTAAAACACAAGGTTACATACAATCCAGCGTGACATTACAACCACAGAGGACAACAAACACCGGAGTTAGCTACATGCTAATTCACATCTGTAGTTCCTCGTCAGGAGATTGAAGTATCATGTTTCTGTACCAGACTATCATTACGATGTAGTTCTGAAATGACGCAATAATCTCACAAGTTAGACATGGGGGAGAGTTAGCTTGCAGCTATTGGTGCACCTGTCCTTCTCCTACATACCTGGCTCATAAAATAATAATAATACTTTGCATTGCAGCTTTATTTCTACGCTGCAGAAGCTTCAAACCGGCATTTCTGTGCATGCTTTTGTCTGTAAGCGTCGTCCCTGTGATGAACAGTTGAACTCTTGCACAATATCAGCCTGCAGGTATAAATGGATATATACTTTACGGACGGACACTTCAAAAGAAAATAACCCTCCCTGCTCTTATCAGCGGTTGTTTATCTCTTTGTTAAACCCTCATAAAACCTTTTGTCCCCCACATGGTCTTGTTTTTGATCCGGCAGTAGTTTTCCTCCTGGCTTCTGTCCAGAGCACAGAGGAGCGTCGGCGCACTGCAGCCGGCAACGTTCACTCTCACACTGTGTAAACACACATCAACACATGAGGTCAGGAGTGTTTGAGACCTGAATGAGTAACACAAACAGAAAACTTCAGCGTGTTCAGCATCAAGTGTCAAGCGTGACAACACGAGGAACTGAATGTTGAATTGTTCCCTCACGGCGTCACTGTGTGCTAACATGTGCCGACACGTCGATATCAGCGTGTGTTCAAGTGGTGACTGTCTGTCTTTGTCTTTTACAGGTGTTGATTTGTTCTTCAGTCTCTCTGTGGTGAAAACCTAATGATGGTGGCCAGAAGTCTCAACGTGAGCTCTGACCCGGCGGAGTCACGACCTCCTGCCCGACACCGGAGTCTCTTCCACAACATCAAGGTTTGTCTCTGCTTCACGTTCAGTGTTCGATGAACTACGATCCAGAGTAAAGCTGTTTGAGTTCTTTAGCTTTGTTCTGATTCAGGAACTAATTAGCATAATTAATGATTTGTTTATGTTTATTAGGTGTAAACAAATGCAGTGTGCATGCGAGCTGTTCTGTCATTGGTTGATATGTCAGCACCGTGTGCTAATTGTTTTCATTGTGTTTATGTGGTCAATTAATCAGCGTGTTGATTAAATGAACAGAAGATCCGGTTCTAGAGGAATTCTAGAAATCATGACCTGATTTTATTAGAGGTTCTGTTTGAAATGGACTCTGATGAGCACAAACCACCTGTCGACTGTGAAACATGTGGACGGAGCTTTTTGGTCCGAAAAGTGAAACCAATGAGGGTGGAGCCTTGTTATCAGAAGGTCGCCGGTTCGATTCCCCTGGTCTGCATGTTGAAACTGCTCCTGATCGCATGGCAGCCAGCGACATCAGTGTGTGAATGTATGTGTGAATTCACTTTGGACAAAAGCATCTGATAAATGCCCTAAATGTAAATGTAAATGTAAACGTTTGTGGTCAAAGCTAACTGAAGCTCACGTCATATTAATAGAATTCAAAGACTATTAAAGTTAAAGGTAGAATCAGTAGGATTTGTCCCAGCTGTTCCTGAACGCACCACAAAGACAGTTGATTGTTGAGTCTCATTCCCAGGACGTCACATAGACACATGTTGGGTTGGTAAAGCGTCCCGAGCAGCAACAAAGAGAGAAAATAAGAAACTCTCTGCAGATACGAGACACTAACACGCCTTTTCTCCACAATCCAGCCTCCCTCTCTGTCTGTTCACGTCTTTTACGTCTTTGTCTCGTCTCGCTGCGTCTGCCGTGCGTGATGTGCTCTGATTGGTCCACATCAGTCTGCTGATGTTGGGAAATAACAATAATCCATAATTCACCTCAGATGCATCAAACTAAAGTAACGAGGCTGTTCTGAAGCTGTGAGCAGGAGAAAGTTCACATG
>OMLP01024988.1:9002-26028 GCA_900302685.1 Spondyliosoma cantharus | reverse complement strand
TGCCCCTCCCCTCCTCGCTCACTTTCACAGGCCATCCGTTCACCGTTTCCGTCCCCTTATCTCAACTGTACTTTACTGCTCCCCTTCCCCTTTTTTTCTTCTCCCCTTCCTATCCTCCTCCCTCCTCCTCTCGCTCAATAGCTGAGCCGTGCTCCAGCGCCACTCTGATCCCGATGAGACAGAACGATGTGTGGGTGTGAGGGAGCGGCGGCTGACGAAACGGAAGCCATTTTTATCATGTGATCGCCTTCATTAGGACCCGCGGCGTCTCACACTCTGCGGCGCTTAATGTCGCGTTTTTTTGCAGAGCGGTTCGGCGCTTAGCCGTGGATTTGCCGTGATCGTTTGACAGAAGGGGGTTCGGTCCACCGGTGCCTCACCGTCCGGCGACTGCGCACCAAAGGTCAGAGTCCACGCTTTGTTTGGCAGGAGCGCAGCTGTAGGCTGATAACACCTCTGCAGAGAGAGTCGCTTGATAAAGTGAGCAAATACATCAGTGCACGTGAACAGACGCTGCTTTTAGAGCTGGCTCTTAAACACACACGCACGGAAAACACACAGGTGGCTCTGCGGTCTGCCCTCGTCTGGGTTCATGTCGTCTGTATCTTCTTGGCTCGGCCGCCCTCCACTTTGAGTTCGACTCTGCGGCACATTAAACGACCCTGGAGTTTACGTAATCTGCAGCGAGGCCGTGATGAGCTGAGCCGTTCATTCATTCCAGTCTGCTCCACACCAGGACGCGCAATTGCCCGCTCGCTCAGACCGATGCCCCTCTGGCTGTCCTTTGCACCTGCTTACCTGGTGTACCAGCCAAGTTCTTCAGTCGGCCAAGTCCATTTGTCTGCTCCAACGACCCTTAAACGCGCCTCAAGATTTGGCCAGAGTGAAGCGGCGGGTGACAAGAGAAATGTAATGTAGTGTCAAGTTGCGTTCAGAATTAAAACGTTGGCAAACCGCCTGGGTTTTATTGAGGAGAACGGTGTTTTGCAAGAACCTCAGAAATGACCATTTATTTATTTAATTTAACCCAGTGATGAGAGTTTCTCAGCTTTTGGGCCCTCAGGGGCTCCGTGGTGAGCTTCCTTACGCCATCACGTTCTGCAGCGCTGACCGGTCACAGAAGTTTCCTCCTCTGGGCCGACAGGCATTGGTTGTAGTCAAGCTACTTTTGTTGTTCACGTTGGGTGGATAATATATTTCTCTAAAGAGTCACTTTTGCTCCACCGTCCTCTCTTATGGCTGAATAACTTTTCTGTTTACTCTCTTTACTTTTTTTTTTTTTTGGACCCGTCTGCATGGTCAGTAAATGAAAACAAGATTACATCATAGGATTATATTACAATCGTTGGCTCCATCTTGGTTAGGAAAGGTCACATCTCAACAAAAGAAATGACAAAGAAGTCAAAAACATCAAAGTACAAATTCTTAAAGAAAGAAAAAGGAAAAAGCACCTAATTCTGAAGGCCATTTCTTTTAAACTCTGGTGGATTCATCCATTCTCAGACAAACCAAATGTAAAATTGGGACTTTGAATGAGCCAGACTGAAACTTCAGATTCTCCTGAATCTAATAATGTAAGTCAACTGATGCTGACTGCTGGAATAGAGTCGGAAACAGAATAAATAGAGGAGAGTCAGACTCCCCGAAAACTGTTCTTTGAGGGTTAAAACTCAAACATAACCGATATAACTGATTATAGACTGTAACTACTCCCACACATAATCTCAACAATGATGTCTGTCTTCAATAATTCATACAAGCATGAATCATTTTCGACTCCACCGACCTCAGTAGCTTCTCTCACCTCTCGTGTTCTACAGCTGCGTTCCTCCGCAGACGTCTTCCTTTATAGCGATTTATTGACTCTCAAAGTGACGGGACCGTGCAGCATCGGCGTGCACGCCTCGGGAATAGTTAAGGCCCCTCCGAGTGGATGAAATCTGTACGGCGTCAATCAAAGAGCCCGATTGTGTTGCAATCTCCGCGTGAGATGAGGTGAGGCATCTGATCCCGCGGCCTCCTGTGACATCCCGCTCTGTTTGTTTTCCTCGCCCACCGAGGATTCCCCTCGTTCCCTTTGCCGAGGCCCCTTTTACAATTTAGATTTATGGAAATGCCTCCTAATGGAAAGCTGCTTTCCGCAGGATGACAGACAGCGATGATGAGGCGTACGCCGTGTAGCTACCGGTGGTGGGGACTGCCTGAGAAGATCACACCTCCGGATCCAACCTCCAATTTAATAGGAGACGTACACGGGGGCCTGTTAGTTATGTCAGCAGATCGGATTGAGGGGAAAAGAAAGGGGGATAATTTATGTACGTCTGTGCAGGATTTGTGTCTGCGGGCCTCCGTCTATATGTGCGTGTGCCTTTGATAGTCGATGTGTGCGCGCCTGCGCTCGTACAAGAGCGCGAGGGGGAATGTGAGCACGCCTGTGTGTTTGGGTGGGAGGGGAAACCGGAATCATTAGAATAACAATGACGTTGTAATCTCTCTCTCTTTCTCTCTCTCTCTCTGTCATAGGTTTTAGGCGTAATACCAGCGTGTGTTTGCTCAAACAGGGTTTGAAGTGTGCGAGGCGGGAGGAGGTGCTCTGCAGACAAGGGGGTTAAAAGGGAAAGATTAGATCCACGTGGCCTTGTTTGCAATTCGGGGATAAGAAGCTACGGTGAGACTCGGCCGATTATTCCCCGTGTCATGATGACATGCTTTTCCGTGGAACATCTGAAAATGCGTGCGGGGGGAGGGGGGGTTTCTGAATAATCTTGTGTACGCATTCATCAGAGTAATAACTCCGCGAGGCTCAGACGGGATGAAGTGCCGAGGCTGCTTTTCAATGGGCTGCAATTCAGCGAAAGGCAATTGGAGGCTTCGTCTTCTGCAAAGGCCTCTAAACTCACATGGTCATGAGCCGAGTGCGCCGATACGGGTCACTAACAAAGATGGTACTATTAAACGCTGGATGCAAAGTGCTCTGTTGGAGTGCCCTCAGAGCACATGCTTAATCGTGGTCAAGTGCGCATTCATTTACTATGCTCCGCTAAATTAGAGCTCTTTTGGCTGAGCTCAGAGGGCCCCCCTCGCATACGATGTCTGAAAGATAAACAAAAAGCAGTTTATACAATTTGCGCAATAATGGCTTTGGATAAACACGAATGCGATGTGAATTCTCAGAGGGAAATATTAGGCATAATTGCCTCCCTCGAAAAAAACGCGGCACAGGAAACCGAACGGAGCGAAATGATAGCAGTTGAGGAGTTTGTGTTTTTTTTTTTTTTCCGGAGGGTGTCATCCTTCAACTCCTTTGCTACTGTGTCATTTTCCTTGCGGTGGCTGGAAGCGTGTGGATGAACGCAGGGAAAAAAAAGATGTGTTGAGTTTTCTTGGACGCTGACTGATAGAGCTGGCACCGGAGCAGAGGAATCCGTTTCCTACTGAAACAAAAGAAGGGATAAATATAACTCGACGACTCAAGATGCCAGCGAGTCCTCTCATTATCTCGGCTCTTGATGGCGGCTCAGAGGGAAGAGTAATGGACTAACCTGTGCCGCTAATCGCTTTTTTATAGGCTCCTACAGAAGATCTTCCTTTAGGGGAGATTAAACTTTCTGTTTCCGCTGTGCAAACAGCCGCGCCGACTGAAAAGATCAGCGCGCAATGTTACTCGTTTTTAAACCGTTGAAATGCTTCTGTTGGCTAGCAGGTTTGCTGATTCTCGTTCCGAGTTGCCTGTTTCGGTTCGCGGCGTATCACTTTTACTTAAGCATTAAGATTTCACGCTAAACATTAATCACCCGGGGAATAACACATTAATCCAGGGCATGAAATTGCAATCTCCCATTTCCTTTTCCCGTCCAACAACAATGGATTTAGCGCCGTAAAAGGATTTTTGGTTTATGTTCTTTATCTTTCGCAATACAATTGCAGTAAATATGAATTTAGGAGATCAAGCAAATTTGGCTGCATTGTTAAGAAGCTTAGTATGATGGGGGGGGGAAAAATCACAAAAGCAGGCGACCTGCTGCCTGTTCCAGGCTGACGGGGGTTTTGCTCTTTCTCCAGAGGCCACTTGGTAAAGCCTGCTCTCTCCTGATTCACTTCCCTGGCTGCTGCGCTGCCCTGCAGGCTGTTGTGTCCGCAGCCCTCAGATGATGATTTGCATAGCTTTATCGTTTCACATTGTCTCACGTCTGGCCTCGCCCGTTCCTTTTTTCTCCCGCTTTTTAGCATCTTTTTCACGAGATAATCGGCCAACAGCGCCGCTTTCTGTGACCGTGCTTGGCACTCGCCGCGGCCACTTGCCCGGCGGCTGGGGAAATCACCAACGTTTCAACGCGGAGGGGGGGGACACACAAAAAAAAAACAGCCACAGTGACAGAGCGCAGGCTGCCAGTGGGACCAGTTTGCTTAACAAGCGCTCAGAAGCGGCCCGGCTGAGTGTGCCAACGCCGTGTTTTGTGAGCCCCGGCTATTCATTATGAATGGAAAGTTTCGCAACAAAGCTGTCTTCCCTCGGAGCCACGGTCGCGGCTCGCCTCGCGCCCTGAAATACGAGCGCTCGTCTGTCTCTCTTGACTCGCTGCTCCTCTTTCTTTTGCCTTCCATGTCTGCCAAAGAGATTGTCAGATGAGAGCAAAACTGGAAATCTACCGACGACGTCCGTGATATTTTGAGTTTTGTTTCTTTTTTTTTCTTTCTATTCTGACGTGACGCAACACAACCGAGCAGCTGACAGTTTGTCATCGCGCCAGTCCATCTGTCTTCCTCAGTGCGACGACCAGCGATTGCGGCGCGTCGACAGAAAAAAAGCTGAACCTGTTTCAGAACCCGGGACTTGTTGTGTTTGGTGTTCTCTGATAAGAGGCAGACAACTGCTCGCCGTCGGAAGAGAAAATATTGCTGACGATGCAAATAGTCACATTATTCCTCGCACATAAATTTGCAAAGCTGCTGACTTTCATGTGCGACTAAAAAGCGGGAAAGCGCTGACTTTCGTTCTTACTCACCCGAATTTCTATTCACTACCAACACAGTCATGCCCTCTTCTCTTTCTAGGTCAGTAGGTAACGGCGTTTAAGTATGAATCATTCCTGGTCGCATTTATATGTTAATTTTTTTCCTTCTCGGTAATTCTGACTCCTCGAGAGAAAAAAAAAGAAAAACATAAAGGCACTGCTTTGAACTACAAGAGCAGGAGGGGCGATCCGGTGTTGTTCGTATTCTTTTCAAGTCTACTCCTCGGCTGCGTCGTGCAGAAAGGTCTCTGTCAAGTGCAACAAAGAGGTGGTCATGCAATCAACTTAAACAAAGCCTTCATTCCCTGCGTTACCGAAAGCGATATGAATGGATAACCTTTGTGGAGCCTTTTTTTATTTTTTTTTTTATTTACACCATTCAGTCCCTTCTCTTTCTCTGCCTCTGCAGCTGTTGCCACAACGTGAGGTAGCGACGCATATATTTCTCCCCGATGACTCGGCGAAGAAGAGGGGACATATAAAAAAGAAAAGATGGATGGGAGTAAATGTCGTATACACACATACGATTAAGGGGTGGGGGTTGCGGCGAGAGCTCTAAAGGGCAAAAGGCTGCGGGGCTCGGGCAGAAAGCTGGCTCAGCAGGAGGCTGATTATACCTCCAAAGGGATCCACTTTGCACATCTAGCATGTACAAACTCAAACAAAGGAGCATGGCTGCGCACGGGCAGCTGAAGGCGAGGGTGGGGGTCCGGGGGGCCCTCGCGGCTTTTTTTTTATAGAGCCCGTGGCACTTTTATGACCATGCTAATAAAGTGCTTCTGGGACAGAGCGCCTCCCACACCTCTGCCGGCACACACGCCAAGAACAGCTTGACTGGGCCTTAGGAGCTGTGTTTATGGACACACGGATCAATACGCTCCCTAAGGGTCTATATTTAAGTCTGAGCTGAGTAGCGTACCCGTTGATCACAAGGGTTGGGTGGTGGGGGGGGGCCCAAGATGGCCATTACCGGATTTGGACCGAGGTCTATGAAAGGGCAGTCACGGTTCAGAGGGAATCCCAAATCGGCTCTGCAAATCAAAAACCCGCCTTGAACACAGTCGCCGCCGTAGCGGCGCGCGGCATCCCTCCGTATAACGCTCCCGTTCCCATCCTCAGTCCTCAAGTGCTTGTTAATTCAAGGCGCAGTCGTTGATTATTCCAGCCACATCTTTCACCCTTGATTCTCTGCGCCCTCTCTGCTGGAAATGCAAATCTGGAGCGTGACAAACGATGTAGGGCCGTCTCTGACACGTCGGAGCCCCTGGCGTCACCCGCGTCGCTCCCCAGCTTACCTCCTCCAGCTCCGCAGTAATTACCCTTGTTGGATCGCTACGCCTAATCATACTTGATTTTGGGATGCGCTGCCATTGTCTCCACTTGTTAGCCCCTCGCACTGCTTGGTTCTGATAGAGTACACTGATAATACTGAGGGAACGAGGCGCACACACACACACACACACACACTGTATACTCTGGTGCCTGGTGTCTTTATGTGTACAGATCTAATACACGGTAGCTGATTCATTTAAAGATGATTGTTGTGCCGCCAGTGATTAATCCCCTCTACGATCTGATCATGTCAGCAGGAGATGAATGGAATAAAGGGATAAAAAAAACAAAAAAAACAGCAGCAATGTTTAGAAACGATAATTAATAAATTCAGATCCTGTAAAACAGGCCCCCTCAAAGAGCAGAGAGTAAGGGGGGGGAGCGGAAGTGGCTCCCAATTTGTTCTCACTTTGTTCCAGTAATAAGATCCAGGCCCTCCTTTCCAATGGACGAGATAATTAACTCCCGGGGACAGACTGCACGGAGCTCCGTCTCTTGGTTTATGGCACGTTGGAGAGAGATCTCCACAGCCGAGGCATAACCGAGCCGTGGTTAAACGCGTAAATTGCAGACTTTGCTTGATGTGTGTTTTTGCAGATAGATGTGGAGAGGGGACAAAAGATAGCAGCGTCTGTTGATTGGTTTGCAGCCGGAGAAGAGAAAAAAACTGTGAGCTGAGGGGAGAAAATGAAGTGAGGAGGAGGAGGCGTCTGTTTTAAAGGAAAAGCACGCAGGAATTCCAGCTGCGTGCTTCTGTATCTGACATGTGTTGTTGGGTTTTTGTGAAAGGTCGCCTCCGCACGCGTTTTAAGGGAACCCTCGTGCGTGTCTGACGTGGTTTTTGCGGAAAATTACAGTAAGATTACCAAAGTAAAATCCCTAAAGTGGTATTTATTCATTCAGCCTCGTGAAAAATTCAAGAACGTATTTTGGTATTTAACGTCGTGACACAAGTTTCCTCATCACACTCGTGTACGCTGAATATTGGACCAGATTTGGCTTCTAAGCTATTTGTGATGTCACAAATCATGCTGGAATGTCTCTTAAAGGTGCGGTTTGTAAAAAGAAAAGTAGATTTTTGAGTCTCGTTGCCAACTCGTCACATACTTGGTGCACAGAGGAAATTTATACTTTCAGCATTTTAAAGTGAAAATAGCCTTAAAATGTAAAACATCGCTCTTCTACCGTGGGGGCAAGAAGAAAAAAACATTTTTGACTCAAAATGTTAAATATTCTTCGTCAGATTTTTGAATATATTGAAATGTTGTTGGACTTTTTAAGTCAATGTTGCTTTATTGTAAAGGTGAACGTGTATCATCAATCACAAAGGCCTCATTTTATGGATGATAACGTGCTAAATTATATATATTCTCGATAAAAAGGCTATTTCAAGCTGCATGACCGAGGATGAATGGGCTTAAATAAATTATCAACTGGATTTAATGATGTCTGATGAGTCATTGCCACGTCTCCCAGGCTTTATGTGAAATGTGAGTGTGGGTGATGTCTGGGTTAGATTTTTGTTCTGTTCTTAGAAGCAGCTCGCTCAGTGTGTGACAGCAGCAGCCGTAGCATGAGTCAGGTCAGGCTAATTTCCGTTGCTGGAACCCGCCTCACTACATTGTCCCGCCGTAACCAGCGACTCCTCTGGAATGTGCACCATAACGGCTTCCTCCCATTGTCTCTTTCAAACCTCCGCTCCTCTTCTTCACAGCTCATCGCCATACTGAGGATGAACTCTGACCTTTTTATTCAAGCGCCGTAATCTCTAATGAAGAGCCTTTTCCATTTGGTGCGTGTTTCCTGTGTGGGATATGTGAGTCATGCTGAGATATCTAACACCTCCTCTCTCTCTCTCTCTCTCTCTCTTGTCTTCTTTTCCAGAAACATGTGAAGACCCTCGCGAGGATTTGACCTGCAAGTTAGCCTTGGACAACAAAAAGGCGAAGGTCTCCTCCCTTCTTCGCCTCGTCCGTTCTTTCTGCTTCCTCTGCATTTTCCGCGCGGGCCCGTTAAACATGGAGGGCCGGCGGGCTACACGCAGGACTTTATCACCTGACCCTAAAGTAGGAGCCGCGGCTGCCCTGCTGGGCTTCTGGCTCCTAGCGATCCCCGCCTTGTGCAGTGGGCAGACATTCACTAGTTTCCACCCGGAGCGTCGGGACTGGGTGTTCAACCACCTGACGGTTCATCAGTCCACGGGGGCGTTGTATATCGGAGCGGTCAACCGTGTGTACAAGCTCTCAGGCAACCTGACCCTCCTTGTTTCTCATGATACAGGCCCAGAGGACGACAACAAGGCCTGCTACCCCCCTCTGATCGTACAACCCTGCTCTGAGCCCCTTGTCTCGACCAACAACGTCAACAAGCTTCTCCTCATTGATTATTCCCAAAATAGGCTGCTGGCATGCGGCAGCCTCTACCAGGGGGTGTGTAAGCTCCTCAGATTGGACGACCTCTTTATCTTAGTGGAGCCCTCCCACAAGAAAGAGCACTACCTCTCCAGCGTGAACCAGACTGGGACCATGTACGGGGTCATCGTGCCTTCGCAGGGCCAGGATGGCACCCTGTTTATCGGCACGGCCGTCGACGGAAAACAGGACTACTTCCCGACCATCTCCAGTCGAAAGCTGCCCCGCGACCCCGAATCATCCGCTATGCTCGACTATGAGTTGCACACCGACTTTGTGTCTTCCCTCATCAAGATACCATCAGACACGCTGGCGCTGGTCTCCCACTTCGACATCTACTATGTCTACGGCTTCGCCAGTGGCAGCTTCGTTTACTTCCTGACCGTCCAGCCCGAGACTCCGGAGAACAGCATGTCATCGAGCGGATCCACGAGCGACCTCTTCTACACCTCTCGCATCGTCCGCCTCTGCAAAGACGACCGCAAGTTCCACTCCTACGTCTCTCTCCCCGTCGGCTGTGTGAAGAACGGCGTCGAGTACAGGCTGCTGCAGGCCGCCTACCTCGGCAAGCCGGGCCGCGTTCTCGCAGCCTCGCTCAACATCAGCGCCCAGGACGACGTGCTCTTCGCCATCTTCTCCAAGGGCCAGAAGCAGTTCCACCGCCCGCCAGATGACTCAGCGCTCTGCGTGTTCACCATCCGAGACATCAACGCGCGAATCAAGGAGCGCCTGCAGTCCTGCTACCAGGGAGAAGGGAACCTGGAGCTCAACTGGCTGCTCGGGAAGGATGTGCAGTGCACCAAAGCAGTGAGTAACAGTCATAAATGCTGGCTACAAACATGCACATGTACATAGACTATGCACTTCTTGCTCACGGGAAATTACCCTGGCCTTTTCCCTGTGATGACGACGTGGTCGATCATCGTGCGATTAGCGGTACAGAGCTGCTCTTACTGGGGGAAAAAAGTCAATTATGATTCACACCGTTTATGTTTGCCTGTAGATCCTTAAAGGTGAAGCAATATGCAGTAAAACGTTTTGTATTCTCTCCACAATGGTCCAAACAACACTGACATCTTATTTCCTTCCTTTAAGTTGGATAGTAAATGGTGAGGCGGAGGCCAAAGCTTCTCGATGAGCCGACAAACCGCAGCGCTCAACGTTTCGAGGGCGTGCGCCGTAATGAAAATAAACACGGCAATCAAGACGACGGCCTCGCGTTATCGAATGACTCTCGCACAACATGAAATTGTGTCAGATTGTTTTACAGCTCTGGTATCAGCGAGCATCCACTTTCAAGTATGAGATATTCTCCTCGCAGCGCGATTCCAAAAAATAAACAAGCTCTCCCCGTCTACAGCGAGGAAAAAGTAGTCGGGGGGGGGAATCGCTCAAAGTTGGTCTCGCCTCTGAAGCTAGCGTAGATCACACACCAGTCTATTCCTTCTGAAATCTCCCCAATTATGCTATAATACAAGGCCATGTATCTGTTACATGTTGTCAAGTAAAATTAAGTTTCTTGATTTTCCCTCATTCCCAGGAGGCCACGGTCCTCTGTGCTTTCCCTTCTGTAATTGCTAATAGGATTTTAGGAATATTAAGAATTAATGACTAGCTGAGTGCAGGACTAGTCAGTTACAGCACGTGTGTGTGTGTGTGTGTGTGTGTGTGTGTGTGTGTGTGCGATGGAGCTGTGGCGTAGGTTTTCATGTATTTTTTAGGATTAACGATAACTAACCTCGCGACGATGAGAGCCACCGATCAGCCGCCTTCGTTGCTGATCCCACCGGGGTCACTCGGTTGACCACTGTTATTAAAATCAGTAAATTCCCCGTTAGCACAGTGTCAGAGGTGATTGTCGGGAGGAGGGAAGATATTATCTGGAACCGGTGTTGTTGGGTTTTATTAGCTCTGCTGAGGAGGCGGGAGGCGAGGTTTGGAAGAAAAGGTGAGTGAGCGTAGGAAGGAGACACGGTGGTCTCTGACAATCCCGACGTTGGGAGGCTTTCTATCCGTGGGAGCTCAAATTAGAACCTTTTTCAAGTTTCCTCAGACGAATCCCCAATCATCTCAGTGTGCTCTGAAGGGTGCCAGCCATTACCTGCAAAGCTGCACCTCCCACTCCATTCTCCAGGCAGGCACTGCCAATACCGCTCAACTCTCCTCTCACATTATACACTGAGGATACACGTGCTGTGCAGCCACAGAGATAAGGAGATGTGGAATACAGCCCTTAAGACCGTGTCCTCATGCTCGTCGAGCAGCCAATAAATCCATAGTATAATATGGATTATGCAGATTGATGTCAATGGATGAGGAACTCTTAAAGCCTATACAAATTACATTTAACATCCGGCTATGTCAGCCATGCTAACATTGGCTGCCTGCTGTTAAATCCCCTACTCAAGCAGCGTGGCGGCTGCTTTAATGTGCGCACATGTTTCACATCTTGTTTTTCAGAACTAAAAATTTTCATTCATGACTATGTGCGGTATTTCTTTAGAGGAACCCATGTCTGAGATCAATCAAGTATGAGGTGGGTCAAGGTCAGGCCCACATCAGAGGCTGTATTTTTTTTTCTCAACTCTTAACTGCACCTTGCTCGATCTCAGAGTGAATTACACATGCGGTGTCCTGGTTCCTTCATCTGGTCCGTTGCAAACAGCAGGTCAGTCAGTCAGCTCAAAGCGAAGAACCTTAATTATACCCCCAGCTCGCATTCCCTTCTCGCAGACGTTTCGCTGTGTGTGTGCGTTCGCTTACATGCAGGCCAAGGCTAACCCTGGGAATGGAACTGAGGCTGAGCCAGGGGATTCAGACACGGCATCCAATCAAAGATTTATCACCCAGCCGTCCAGCCTCCCGCCATCTGGAGATTCACACCATCCTCTGTAGTCACTCCCGAGGAGGAGAGCCATGATGGGATTCTTTCTCTATCAGGCTGTCTGCGTGTGTCTTTCTCCGGCTTACGCTATCATCCTCGTCTTGTGTTTCGCTCGTGCCCCCGCCGACTAATTAACCACTCGTGAGAGCAAAGGGGGAGCTGGTATTGATAACGCTGATGCGCCCTTGGGAGGGAAAACTCTGAGAGTAGACATCCTGTCACATCTAATTCATCCCGCGATCAAATTCCACATCGAATGGAACAATTTATCGGATTGTTTAACAAGTTAACGCGGTCTGCCGCTGAAGCAGACCAACTGTTTCCCAGCGCGGATTAAATGTTTTACTGTATTGTTGAGCCATTCGATACGGATTAATCATACTGGGTTCTATTTTTGCCTGTGCGCAGTGCTGCTAAAGATAACCAATGTAATTTGTATGAAACAGACTGAGACGCCGCAAATCTACATTTCTTCTCGAGATTTTGCGATAGCGCAGGGGGAAAACCAGAAAAAAAAAAAAAGAACTGCAGCAAGGTGCAGAAGAAAACTCAACCGCAAGGAGTCCGGGGGGGATTTGGCTTCGGCTGCCAAGTCTGCTGAGTGTATACATCATCTAAACAATCTAGATATAATCAGAACCGAGTGCTCTGGAGCCCGACAGACCATGTGTGGAATAGCTGCTTGCATTTGAGGGAGGAGCTATCGAAAAGCCTGGACCTCAAGGCTGTCGTCTTCTTGTTTTCCCACCTCAATCAAGTCATGTGTGGTGCATTGTATTCAACAGTAGCAGAATATACTAATGCAAGCATGCCTGTTTTTTTTTTTTTTTTTCTTCTTCTTGTTTAAACACTGCAGTGGAGTTACCCCCCCTTAGCACTAGAGAGCTATTTTGGGCAAGGGAAATAAAAGGAAGCACCGTAAAGTGAGGGGCGTGTCCGTAAGAGCGGAGGCGATTATTCCCTGTCAGCATTATTGCTTTTACTCCGCTTGTGAAAATCTCCGTAGTACTGAAAGGTTTTACAGCCGTGGTGTGTAGTCAGAGAGCGGCTGAGCTGCCTCCCAGAGTGGGAAATGTCACTCAGTGCAGTCTGCTTATAGCATCCTGACAGGGACGGAGACGGAGAGGAGACAGACGAGAGGAAGATATAGCGACAGAAAGAGAATTAATGAGTCGAGGGTGAAGAGTCGGAGGATATATATATATTCAGTTTGTGAGCGGGAGAGTTTAGGATGTATACACGGGAGGAGGAGCGCTGGGCCTCAGCCTGCCCGGCCATCTCACTTACTCCACATGGCACTTTGAGGCCACTGCCACTCCGACTGTCTCAGCTGACCTGATTGAACACCAGAAAGGCCACTGTCGCGCTCCTCAAGTCGCCACCTCCTCCTGTCTTATTCGAGAAAGACTGCAGGAAGGAGTCTTCCCTCTGAGCAGTGCTTCAGAAATTCCTCAGAATTGAAGTCGAGCTAACTGTGACTCTATCCCATTTTCAATTTCTTCCCCTACTCCTCATTTTTGAGGGCTCCCTTCCCCCTTCAGAACAGAGTTACAAGGAGCGGTGATTGAAACCTCCTCCTATCAAAATGTTACTGCATTAGGGCTGTTTCCCTTCATGTAACCCTTTCAAATTAAAAGCCCCCTTTTTAGAAACGCATTTTCTGCGTTGTGAAAAACTCACCGGCACGCAAGATTCTCGTACGCGGGCTGCTTGAACTGTCGCTTCTGTCATCTTTTCTCCGGTTTCGCTCGGCTGAAGTCTTCTGTTTATTAATTTGATGTTAAACTTGAGAATACCAAAAGCTAAGTTGACTTGTTGTTTAAAAACGCAGCAATGTGTCACAGTTAACGTGATGGACTGTAGCGCTGCTGTCGTTCATGGGGCTCTCATCCTACAACTAGTGGGGAAAACTCCATTTAGGTAGGTTTCAGGCATCAAATGGATTGACTGCAACATTGAATTATGCCAAAATGCGGGACTGCACAACTCAGTAATAACCATGTCATGTTAGCTAGCGAGGTATTTAGCTACAGAGTCATCCCGACAAGAATTGAGGGGTCACTTATATTGTGCGATCACCCAAACGAAAGGGAGGCGTGTATTGGGACTGGGCCTTCATGGTAGTGATTATTTGCTAATGAACGGGTAAATACAGATTATTGCAGCCTCTCTTCTTACATACATATTTCAGGGTTGCGTGGTTATCGCGCAGTGTGTTTGCTGGTGCACGTGGTTATCATGCAGCCCGTGTCTTTCCTGCAGAGGTGTGATGATAGGCCAGGGTAATGAGCCACGGTGAGAGCAAGGTGGAGCTCAGTCAGGCGGAGCTGAAACATGTCTGCCAAGTGGAACAGAAAGGCAAACGTTTGTCTGGCTCGGAGACGCCGCCGCACACCTCCACCTCGCTCTGACCTCCGCTCACTCCTTCTGGCTCACCTCTCTCACACCCTCATTTCTGCCTCGGACGCTCTCTGACAACGCCGCTGTTTCCACAACTTCGGCCGTCGCTCTCGCTACGTCTGTCTCACTCCGTCACCTTCATCTTTCCTCCTTACCAAGCTGTCTG
Source organism: Spondyliosoma cantharus (assembly GCA_900302685.1). Classification (NCBI taxonomy): domain Eukaryota; kingdom Metazoa; phylum Chordata; class Actinopteri; order Spariformes; family Sparidae; genus Spondyliosoma; species Spondyliosoma cantharus. Next base: position 11,820 of record OMLP01024988.1, on the reverse strand, counting down.
CTTTTATAATACTCCGCGTCTCAGCCTCTCCGCTCTGCTAATGTCTTATTCTCTAAGTCTGTCTCCCCTCTGAGGTATTTTTGTCGCTCCACCTCGCACAGAGCACTTCATGTCGAGGTTTGTCTATGTTTAATGTGACACGTTTGTCTCGTAGTCATGATCACCTCTTTTCTTTTGATGTTTTTTTTTTTTTTTAAGAAAGTTTTTCTCTTCATGCTCTAACTGTTATTTCCCTCTCTCCGTCTGCAGCCGGTGCCCATCGACGACTCTTTCTGCGGTCTGGACATCAACCAGCCTCTCGGTGGTTCTCAGCTGGTGACCGGTCACACTCTCTACACTGAGACTCGGGACCGCATGACTTCCGTCACCTCCTACGTCTACAACGGCTACTGTGTTGCCTTCGTTGGCACCAAGAGCGGACGTTTAAAGAAGGTGAGTGCAGACTCCCTTTTTCCTCTTTTCGCTCAGCACTTAAAGGCCTGTTGTTGGAGATTTCTGCCCGCTCCATCAGTGTGATACATAAGGACTCAGGCCGACCAGTGGTCCTCGGGGTGCAGACACTGTGAAGTGGTCTTATTTCCGTGCAGATGGATCATGGTCACAGTGAAACTTATCTCCTTAATATTTAATGCCATGCTGTCAAAGCGTCGGAGAGAAGTAATGGTCGACGGCTAGCTCACTGTAGTGGTCATTACCAGCTCCTTGTTAAGTGAGCTCCAGTGTCGCAGTGTTGAATAACCTGCGCCGGCCCATTAATTTTAATAGGCACCTTTTTGCCTGTTGCCCGCTGAGAGGTAAAAGAGAGAGCAGACCCATGCACTAAACCTCCTGGTCTTGGTTAGAGACCACAGGCAGGTTAAAGGCTAGTGGCCAGTTAATAATGATAGATTTCACACCCCGGGCCGCAGGAAGCCCAGCATTAGCCGAGATGTATTTTTTGACGGGGTAGAACAGTGAGGAAAGGGAGAGCGCTGGCGCTCTGGGCTTGGGATGATACGAGGTGTCAGATTGTCAATCAGAAGTGTCTGATCAATTTGCAGCAGCTGTTGCGCTGTTTCCCCTTCACTCCAGAGAGCCGATGCGCAGACTATACGTCGAATGTGTAAATGTTAGCGGTGCGCTCGGATGTAGATAAATATGTGTTTGCGTGGGTGCGGTAGTTGTCTCGCATGCTGATGGTTCTCTCGGAGCTACATTTAGACAGCTGGTTGAAGGATTTGTCAGTATTCGCTTGGCTCCTCGTCGCACGGGGGTGCCTGTTTGAGTGACAGCAGGAGTGTGTCACAGGGCCGTAGCTGGCTCGTACCGCCGTCCCTCCCCCTACCAACAGCTGCATGAGGCTCAGTGGAAAATACTGAGAAAGAAAGCGAGAGTGGCTAAAACCAACCTGATACCTCTTTTTGGCAGGTTCTTTGTTAATTCAAGCCCAGCGGTGCAACACAAATGGCGTCGGCCTTGGTTATTTTGGGTCTTCGTCTATTCATAATTAAATCGATACACCAATCGGGCTGCGGTGGGGGGGGAGAATATTCGTTCGATGTAATACCCTGTTTGAGCTGTTTTAATAATTTAGCACCCTTTTCAACTTGGTTTAAATTAGAAGAGACGGCACGGAGTGTTTTCCCCACTGTGCTCTGCCGTTGCTTGCGCGTCGTGTTTATCTCCCTGCTTCCTTCCACGCTCGTCTCCACAGCTGCCGCCCGACTTCAAATCCATGCGAAATAGCCTCGCGTGCTGCTGCTGCTGCTGCGTTCGCGGGCTCACTCTCCTCAGAGGGGCCATGACTGTAACCACAGTAACGCTAACATGGGGGTGGAATTAACCAGGATATGAGAGGGGTACCAAGAGAATGGGTACCACGGTCTGGTGGCCAGAGCGCTCAAGCACAGAGATCGAGCCTCACGGCAACAGAATGAGGTAGTAGCAGCGCTTGCACCAACAGAACACATTAGAAAACGTATTGTTAATGAGTATCAGCTTATTTTTTGTCATCCTAATTAATTATCTGTCTCTCAATATGGGGTTGGCCAAGATGAGAGAGTGCATTTTAGTTTGCTGGTTAGATGTAATACTTTGATTGTACCCAGAAAAACAATAACTCATCAGTGTTGAGCTCAATGGAAAATGGAGTGTTTCTCTCAGCGTGGCGCTCCAAGCCGAGGCTGCATTGCAAGTTTTCCACCTCTGGCTTCTGAACTCCGTCTGAACCCGATTTGTTTGAGGCCATGTGATGGTTACAGGAGCTGCCACCAGTGTTTGTTTGTTTGCATGCAGGTATGTTATTGGACAAGGGCCCGCCGCGATTTGCATACAGGCACATGATACAGTAAAGCGCTGACTGTCCGCTTAATGTGCACGAGAGAGAGAGATAATGACCACAGTGAGATTCGCCTGGCGTAGCAGTCTGCGACGGCGTGGAGGAAAAAAAAAAGGAAACATTACTTTTTTAACAGGCAATGAATAAACAATAACGCTGCATGACGGTGGGAGGCAGAGGACTGCTTCGCCCGATCTCATTGTTTTAGGTGTCTGAGGATGTTTTTCGCGTGGAGAGTGTTATCCCTCGACTCCCTCGGGTGTCACAGGGAGGGCCGAGGGGGTGAGGCTGACCTGACGCGCCCTGTGCTGCAGTAGGCCGATAAGCTCCTGCAGAATTGTGTGTGTGTGTGAGACGCGAGGACGGCGTTGCTGCAGGCTTCCTTCACATCTGAGCGTGACACAGCTTTAGGGGTGACAAGATGCTTCGCTGGCGATACAGTGCTGTACCGTCGCCTCTTTTCGTGCAACCCGAAAGATAGACGGATGGACGAAGGGAGGA
>OMLP01024987.1:0-11193 GCA_900302685.1 Spondyliosoma cantharus | reverse complement strand
AAAATACCAGTGCTGATGTGTGTTTTGCTCGGGGTGTGCAGTTCTTCACTCTCAGGGAATGATGCCATGGACATAAACCTTCGATTAACCACCAGCCACGTCATGGATGCAGACAGGATGCTCTCAGCACTCGCTCAAGACTTTAAAAAGTTTCACCTCGTGCTCTGCAGTCGCTGAGGTTCGTTTTGTTTTTCATTGTTTTAAAAAAAAAAAAAAAAAATGATGATTTCCTGGTCGTGGTTTTAAAGTTGTTATGATAAGCTGTGCTTTAACCAGTCAGTCATTGTATCTTTCAGGCTCACTTTTACAACTTCTGTTCACATGGGTTTGGTATTGTCCCGCCCCCCACTGCTTCCTTAAAGGGTCATTCCACCGACTTTACACATTAAAGTGTGTTTACAGGTCCTGTGGAGGAAAAAATAGCCTTTTGTGGCTCCAGAAGAAGCTGCATGTAATCTGATAATTTGCCTCAAATGATGTCAATCAGTGGCACAGCTGCACTGTGGGTTGTGAAGGTGCCAGGTTTCGAAAAGGAAGGCGGCTTTCCTCTTTGATAAACGTAAAAAAAAAAGAGGAAACGCAATGCGGTCAACACGTTTGTAAAATGCAAAACAACTTCTCTTTGGTGTTCATATTCTGACACACCGAGGCCAGAAGAACGACTTCCCAACTCGAGAAATTGGATAATTCGAGGAGCACGTGAACGCAGAGCGAGGTTGAACCGCTTTTCAAAACCCGGTGACTACATTACCCACAATGCAACTTGGCCACTGAGCGAAATCACTGGAGAATAATTATCAGATTACATGCAGCTTCCTCTGGAGCAACAAAAGGCTTTATACTACTTTGTTCACATATGCAGCAGTACTCCCCAAGACCTGTTGACACACTTTAATGTGTAAAATCGGTGGAGTCGCCCTTTAACACACGTTCAGCTCAGTGTTAAAGTAGAAAAACTCCCTTGTGACTCTATAAAGACACTTCACACATGTTGCCAAGTAGCTTTAAGACGACTCTCTGAACAGCACGAGACTTTGAAAGCTTTGCTCAGGTTGACCGATCACTCAGACCTGATGACGTGTTCCACTTAACCTGGAGCGTTGATCACGTTGCCAGACTGACTTCCTCCCTTTTTTCTTACACTACACTTTAACCTTTGAACTCTTTGCATGTCAAAAACACACGAGCTGGCCCGCAGGCAGGGTTTGTTAAAAGCTGTTAGTATTCATCGTACAGGATCTGCCCCTCTTTGCTTTTCTACGCAGCTCCCTTGGCATTTGTGTTATGTGCGTTGGTTCTTGCAATGTTTTTATTTTTTCTCTCCAGATTTAAATGGCTTTTGATTTTAAATATACAAACACTGGCTAACTGTGACACTGTTGATGCGTTGCATTTTGTTTCTGCATTTCAAAAAATTGCGTGTAAATAAAACTAAATGAAATAACGTGCTTTTGTCTCATTGTTTAACAACTCACAAATAGCTGTTCAATTTTGGTTTTACTTTTAAAAAAGACAACAGTTTAGAATATTTAAAGATAATTTTATTAGTCTATGTACACCAATGACTTTCAGACTTTCCTGAAGATTTCCACAAAGACTTGCCCAGCAGCTTGGATCCTTCATGGTGATCTACAAATGAAGACAACAGGAAATGTTTACAACAGTGGACAGAAACCAATACAACACACTCTGCAATAAACATCATAAAGGCGTCACGTCTCTGCGCTCGAGGTGTTGAGTCAACACATCTTTTTGGAGGCAATTGTATTGTTAAACTGACGGATGTTTATCTTGTCACATTAATGAATAACAAACGCTTCTCTTTATGAAAGGTCCAGGACGGGTTGCAGGTTAGCGTGCTAATTTAGATAGATATCTCTGCACACAATACGTACAGAGCTGAAGTCCCGCCCCCTCTGGTTTGACCCATTTGATTTTATTTCAGAAAAACTTTGTACGGTATGAACAGAGAGAGACAAATATTTGTTTATAACATTTGAATTCTGTCAAATCACACTTAATGTTTGTCAATTTAAAAAATTATTTTCAAAGTCACTGTCATCAAACTAATGAAATATCCAACTGTGAAATTATTTAATTATAAAGACTTAAAAGCCAACAGTCGTGTCAGTGACGTCTTGTTGTAGTTCACCGAGCGGTTTAACAAAAAAAACTGGATGATATTTTACTTTATTCACGACAATATACGACTGTCTTGACTTGAAAAATCATCTTTTAAATTGACAAACGCATGTCTGGGATGGAAGAATTAATCGTCTCTCTCCATTCACTACCATACAAAGTTTTTTTGAAATAAGATCCCATGGGGTCCATCAGAAGAGGCGTGACTTTGTCTCTCTACAGACATCCTAATGTCAAAACTGCTATTTCATCACATTGTGAGAATAATTTTAATGTATTTTTGACATATTGCCCCTTTAATGCAATACTGCTCAACAACACCACAAACTACAGTTGAGTCAACAGCTTTGATTCAGATTCAGCAAAAACTGAACATTGTGATGTTAATGAAGCTACATTTACGGCAGGACTGTTGTTATTAGACAGCAGAAGTGTGAGTTATATGGACCTAAAAACAGCCATTAGTATTATTTCATTTCTCACCAAATTTGATGCAAATTAAGGCAAAACACAACACTGATTCCAAGTTGGGATGCTGTGTATCACACACAACAACAAAAAAAAAAAAGATTGGGCCAATTTCCAAATTCTTTATGATATATAACCAACTAAAAAAAGCACGAAGCCAATACATTTTATATATTTCACCTCATCTTGTAAATACCAGCTTAGTCTGAATTTGAAGCCAGCAACGCATTTCAAACAAGTTGGGACAAGAGCAGCGAAAGACTGGGGAAGTTTTCAAACGCTTCAAAAACACCTGTTGGAACATTCCACAGGTAAACAGGCTCACTGGTAACAGCTGATCTCTGAAAGGCTCGGGCTGACTGTATGAAGGACATCACTGCGAGGGCTCTGGAACACTTTGTACAACTGTCTGTTCGCAAATGATCTCATTCTGGTTTTATTTTACATTTTACACAACCTATTTGGATTCTGGTTTGAACTTGCAGAACTTAATTGTCAGGATATTGTCGGTGGATTCGTGGCGGATAGTGTTAATTATAGAGACGTTCCTGGAAACGAGACGTAGCACTCAAAACCAAAAAGTGCATTTAAAAAGACGGGTGCGTATCAGGTGTGTATGTTGAATACATTATGTCACAATCAAGAGAAGAGACGCAAAAGAAACGCAAAGGTTTAAAAGAGAAAAATGGCAAGAAAACGCATGTTTTTAGAGGATAATCTTCTCAGGAGATCTGACGTCTCAGAGCAGGAAGAACACAGGTGTGAACAATTAATTATAATTAAATTGACTGTCGTGAGTTACCGTGACGATTGAATAGAGCGACACCCTAATCAATGTAATTACCAACACCTGTTCTTTTCTTACTATGACAGCTCAAAACCTCTTCTGTGAATAGAGCCTATTGTGCAGAGATCTCCAGATAAATGGGTCTGTGGAGCTTTCACAAATGCTTTATATGCAGAGAAAGGAAACGGTCCTGTTCTGCCAAGAAATAAAAGGGTTTTAATGTCCTAATGCATTTCCACCACGTGTCACTATCATCTTTAAAAAATCTTTAAATACAGGAAAAAATAACTCCCATGTGCGACAGCTTTTGACACGAATGAAACAACTGGAACAAAATGTTGAGTTCCTCAGAGCTAAAATAATCCACGTGTTTCTAAATGTTAAAGACAAGAGATCGTGACAATCCGTAGATTTAGATTTCAGGGTTACATTTAGTGGAGGAGCAGGTTCCAATCCTGTGTTTTGACATTTTGACAGTGAGCTAACCTTATTCTTCGTCATCTGCTGGGATTCCAAGCTCCTCGTCCGTCCACTGGGAAGCATCAGGCCAGGGGAAGTGACCCTGCACAAGACGGAAATCTTCAGTTGACATCCCTACGTTATTGATTGTGTACCTATCAGGTTTTTACATCACTGCATACTGCGGGGTAAACACGACTATTGAAACTCCACACATTATAAATATAAACAACCCAACTTCAGGAGATACAGCCTTTAAACGGCCCGGGGTCTGTGCCACTGCACAGGATTCATGTAGAGGCAATTATCTTCAGGTTTAAAATCGGTTCTCCTGTATCACAAGTCTGGCTCACGTTTAACCGGGGTAGATCACCATGGGAACCTATTCTGCATGGTTAATCGGCGCTGGAGCAAGACGGATCAAAACCAGTCAACAGCCAGACTACTGACCAATCAGACAATTCCTACAGGATCCTGAAGACGACAAAAGTGTTGACTCGATGGCCAGCTGCATTAACAGTCGATTATCAATTAACCATTAATAAACACATGAAATCTGCTGAACATTTTTCCTTCAGAAAAACTGTTTTAACCACTGACGTGATCTGTGTTTGATGTCAAATCAGAGTCGGCTACATTAGGAGATAAAAGAACAAATAAATTAAACACTGATTTACCTGAATGATGAACTAAATAACACAAAATTGCTACTTAATTTTAATCACAGAGCTCTTATTTGACGCTTTTTAAAAACTGGCAACAAAAATCGAGCCCATACTGAGGCGACTAAATGGACAAAATGTCATAATACCAGACTGTGTCAAATGTCGTTTTTGTAATTTTTTTTTTTAAATGACAAATAACTTGAATTCTAAATAAATACATTTCCTCATACCAGTACACTGGGTTTTATTTGGACAGACCTGAAAAGCAAGTATCTGTTAATCTGTTACTGTAAAATAATCTGATAAAATTGTGCCCATCTCTTATTGTTGATTAAGACAGTTGTAGTCGTTTGCACGCTCAACAGCGACTAATGATTAATCATTAACATCCCTAGTACTGACCTAACAATAAAGAGTAATAGATGTTTTTATAGGTCAGTAGAGATACTTTTCATTTCCAGTCTTCTACCCAATGGAGGTATAGTTTACCACACTGAACACGTAAGGACAGTTATGTCATTACCAGCAGGATTCTTGAGAGTGCAGTTTGCTACTAAACTCTTATTCTATTCACTGCAGCACAGAAGAACACTGGGCAACTTTATGATGATGATTGATAACAGGAAGTACACTCCCCGCTGTGGTTTATTAAAAAAAAAATCAAAGCGCTGCTAAATACCTCCCATGGCTAACAACATTTCAATCAGACAGACCTCATCAGACGTAAACGACTTTTCCTCTCCTCTCGCGTTGGCAACTTTTCACTTATTCATTAGGGTTTAACGTCAAACAAAGAAGCAAATATACTCACTCTACACTAGAGACGTGTAATAATTCCCAAAGGTAATCATTTCTAGTCTTCCTACAGCTTTGTTCTCTTTTTCAGTTTAATTATATAACTTGCCTGCAAAGACTGTGAGATCTGTGGCTTTTCATTTCTTACCATTGTGTACTTGAGTCATTTTTCACACATACAGGTGCTCATCAATGCTCAGCTTTGTGACACTTGATACTTTATTTGAGGCTCCATCATGGATCCTGCTTTGGGTCTGCACCCCATCAGAGATTCTCAGGAGTCTCACAGAGCTGCAGCAATTCATCGATTAAGTGTTAACTACTAAATTAGTTGCCCTCCCAAGGGATTGTGTTACGGCACCTCTGCTGATGCAACTGAAAACTCATTTATTCAACTGGCCTTAGACTCAGCTACTGCCATCTAGTATTGCAATTTGTGTATTTTTGTAATGTGTTGTTGCTTATGTTTGTAGTGTTTAAATGGTACAATGTTTTTATTGGTTTTATTTGCAAAGTTCTTTGTTATCTTGTTCGATGAAAGGTGCTATAATAAAAAAAACAATACATACTATTTTGATGATCGACGGGTCTGTGTATTTTTTTTCATTTTGCTTCAAGAAAAACTGTTTCCTAAATGTTCATATTTTCTGGTTCCTTTAATATTATAAGACAATAATATGAACATCTTTGGGATGACGATATAAAACATGACTGATGAGGTACGTCATCTTTGGGATACATTGATCAACACTTTGCACCATTTTCTGACATTTTATAAACCAAACAATTTATCAATGAATTGAGAACACCACTTACAGATTAATCAACAAGTAGAAATCAGTGCTTCCTCTGTGACTCTTTAATTGTTAATAGTTTCTTACTTGGCCATGATTAAAGGCCTATATCTGGGCACAAGGCCTTACGCTTGTTTGAGCTCTTTTGTTATCTAGATTATAACGTTCAATATCGCATCTTAATCTAGTTGTTGTTGTCGTCCACCACTCCTGAATGCATGTAGAGGAAACACTGCTAAATAATTGGATTTCGACAGTGTGTGCAACATGTTTACTCACCAGGATTGCATCAGGGTCGTGCCAACTGTGCCAGAGGATCCAGAACCACATCAAACTGCTGATTAGTTCTGCCTGAAACGTCTGGTTCTTGGTTATCTGTGGATACTGCCTGTACTGTGGCTCAATGTGCGGCCCCCCGCCAGCCCTAAAACAATAAAAAAATAAAATTTAAAATTAACATCAAGATTCGATTTCAGGTAGCTTGAAATACTGAGTAACATTTAAGATTCTCTCCTGAGTATTGTGTGTTTTAAGGAAACGTTGTGTTAGCAAGTGGTTGCAATAGCTACTAGCTAAGATGCTAGCGGGTTGGACGATACTTACTTTCTGGTCGTTATCCTCTGTGGACCGCGTCCGACGAGCCGAGACCCTGCCCGGAGGATTCCCAACGCCCTTCCAAAAGAAGACATGGCTGCTTACCTACAAAACAACCCTCTTCTTTTGGGTTATATGGTAAGATTTGTGCGAACTACTGCCCTGTCTGCCGAGGAGTCACCTTCTCCCCTTGTCAATAAACGACCTCCCAACAACGACAGCTGTGATTGGACGGAGAGTGACGAGCTCCGGTGTTCCTTTGCGCTGATTGGTTGAACGAAAACAACATTTTTAAAACACAGCGCCCTCTTCTGGTCTGCTCTGAATATGACTTCCCCTTTAAGTTTGGCAGTCAATTCTCTATTTTATAGTTTTTACCCGCAAATCATATAATTAAACATGACATACTAAGTCTGCTGATAGTCATGGATGCTTTATTTAGTTTAAAAACAAATAAAAAAAGAGAGATACAGATGTAGTTTTGGGAAAGTCATTAAAAGAAAAATCTTCATTGATTGTTATTTTATGCTTAAACAAACTAAATGACTGAATAAACAAACACAATTTCATACTGTTTTACTTTGTTTATATATGGTGGACCCTGCCACCTTTCTAGCTTCAAACAGTGTTCTGGGGACCTTATTTTCCTCTGAGAACAGCTTGTTTATTCAGTTATGGAAAGATACACATTTGTTTGTATCATTACCTCAGAAATATTGTAAATATCAATATTCTGAGTTTTGATTTTTTCTCCAAAACTACAAAGTGCCCCTTCAGTTTGCAATAACATACAATGAAGTGTCAGTGATGCACAAGTACCCTCCCAATTTCTTAAATGTTAATATTTCCTGGTCTCTTTATTGTTATATCACAAAAAGCTGAATATCTTTGGGTTGTGGATAAACCAAGACATTTGAGGAATTACATCTTTGGGCTTTGAGAAACACTGACCAACATGTGTCACTATTTTCTGACATCATTTTCATACCTACTTAATATTGTAAATGTTAAAATTCTGATTTGAATTTCTTCTCCAAAATAACACACAATAAAGGGATAGCAACAGTGATGCACGAGTTCACTCAAAAAAAGTATTTTTGTATAGTATTTATTTGAAATTAAAATGTACATTTCATTACATCGGTGTTGCTACACTGAAGTGCAGTTTCACGTTAGAACACAATACACACAGAAATACCCCACTGATAATTACTGGGGGATATGGGTGCATAAATGCATGTGCATGGATATGCAATAAAGAAGGTCGCAGGGTTGTAGCCAGGATATTAGAGATACAGAGATTGTGCTCCCCACCCCTGCCCATCATCCATCGAGAACATTTAGAAGACAACAGTATGCATTTCACTGCATTTTGACAGGACCAAATAATCTTTTAGGAAATAATGTCAGCGCCAGCAAATAAATGAAAATAGAAGAAAAATAAGAAACGTGCCAAATTTTGATTTAAACTTATTTCTTTGCTAAAAAGAACTGACACTTTCTAATAACCATCATTAATAAATGGCACACTTAGTTATTTATATTTAGTTAAGTATTTCACTATTAAGAAACAATGAAAGAGAACATTTATTAAGCAATTGTATGCTGGAACTCTCTAATAACCATCCAAATAATGTTTATACGTGAACTACACAGTGTTTATTAGCCATTTACAAAGTAAATATGAACATGACATGCTAATAAATAGTTTGTAAGTTTAATTGCCTATGAATTTACCTTTGTGTGCTCAATGGTAGCCCTGAAAAAAAGTCAAAAGAAATTATTTTTGGGAACCATACATGTTAATAGAACACAAACTCAGATATACAGACCCCACAATCAGGTGAAACACTTAAATATCTCGACATCCATGACTTATTTGGAGTAGTGTAGAAGAAAAACACAAATAACCAACAGAAAGCCTGAATGAAAGGGGACAGGGATTTATCACACGGCCCACTAGATGGGGTCAAAAGCTAAACAAACGTGGCATAATGATCTTGTACTGTTTTTGTGTTGCATTCGAGGGCTAAGCCCCTTAAATAAGAGGTTTTATGATAGTATGAAAAATGCCAGAGGACACGAAAATTAAGTGCTTCTGTAACTGTGATTTACACAGACCTCAAAATCAGTGAGACATGTTGAGATAGTTGCGGGTTTTTCTGTTTGATTCATTCACATTGCGCAAAAATGTGGTTTTCGGCTGGCAGAACATGTCAGACGACCACAAAAAAAACAAAACACGAAAGACCATAAAGCACATCGACCACCGCTCGGTCTGCTGCTGTGGTTGTGAATTAAAAACACGCACGTCATCTTGCCAGGGTATGAAAACAGGAAATAAAAACATGGCGGCGGGAACGCGCACGGCGCCGCCGCCCATGAGTGCTCGTCTCGCGCACTGAGAGAAAAGAATCCCCGACGCCATCTTGTTCCCAGTCGACAACGTTCAAGCAGTTTCAAACGAAGGAAGGACGTGTTTCTTTGTCGTCCTGCGCGACTATTCAAACTTTTAACTGCACGAACAGACGATTCGCTGTCGTGTCGACATTTCCAGCTTCGACCCTCGGGAGAGCCTCTTTAATAAATAAAGCGCACACACGTTGCATTGTTACCTAATGGCGTCTGGTCCTAGCTGCTCTCCGGTTGCGCCCCTCTCCCCTCACAGCTCAGAGCCCGCCCACAAATACTAGCTGCATGATGTCATCGCAAACCAACCATTTCTCAACAACAACAAAAAAAAATCACCAATTTTCATCAATTGCTTTTTTTTTGGACAATTAATTAATCCCCCCCAGCGCCTTTATCTTTACATAAACGAGGTCAGATCGTCTTCAGGGTTGAAAAACGCGATGGGCACGACGAACAGTCGTGGATAAACGTGATCCTCTCCGGGGGGAAAAAGAAAAATCGAGTGACCTTTCTTTTTTAATCGCTGCATCCTCCAACATTTCCGTTTAGACGCGAGTGAGGTCGGCTCGATGCTCGATCGGCCCAACTTTTACCTCCGTCCTCCCCCAAGTTTATTTCAAACAACCTGGATGCCCGTACACCAGCCGTTGCAGCGGTCCGCCGCGAGTGCGCATGCGCGGGGGGATGCGGTTGCGGGGTGGGGGAGGGTCAATAAATGGAAACGATGAGAACATCCTCTCTCAACATATGATGTCAAAGGGATTTCTACAGACATTTCTGGGGAGATGACAATCACGATTTAACACGACAATAAAGCTGTCGGGAAAAATTGCTAGAATTATTTTCTCACTGTCAAACACGTCTCAGCTTATATGGCTGTTAGATAAATCCAAAAGTGGTTGTAAATCTCATAGCCACTGCTGAGGTGAATATTACAGGGCATAAAACTGACACAAAAGAAATTATGTTTTACAGGAGCTTTTTTAAAAAATGGTAAAGCTTGAGTGGCCTCATTATAGTGAGTGAATGTATGGAAGCATAAACAATGTGACATGACCTAATCCCCACATTCACAAAGATAGTTTGCACTTCAAGCCTTGTGTGAATTTGCATTTTGTTTTTTATGATTTCAGTACTTGTAGGGACGTGTAGCCTTTAATGTGTGTGATTTTCTGACATCTTCAATAAGGCTGAAGCCCTTCTGTGTTCTGTTTCCTTTGTCCATGTTTTGATCTTATTGGTCAGTGTTTCATAGGCTACCCCTTCCTGACATCAGTTCAATATACAAAACACTGCTCTTGTGTAAGGGGTTACATAACAGCTTAGTTGCCTCCTACTGTGCTCAGTAGCGGATTTAGGTACTCCTTTTCAGCTATTCGAGTAATAAAAATTAAGGATTTTGGTCCGAAATAACCACATTCTGCTTTTATAACCTCTGTGGGGGTCCCACGGATTTTATGGCATTGCTTATTGACATCTAGACTGGCCTCCTCAAGCTTGTTTGGGTGTCTGGTTATCATGTAGAAAAGCACATAATAAAACACATGAATAACATTGAGGAGATTTAAATGTCATTTAAACAGGCAACGTGGGTTCATGTTGAGGCGAAACACCAGGCTGTGCCATGGTCCCTTTCACCTCAGAGGAAGCAGGAGAGGAAACAGTTAGTTTAAACAAAACCACCTGATAAAAACATTCCCACAGCTGACTTCAATTTCACGATGATTGAGAAGATAGCACAGACAAACACTGCAACCAAGCACACCATGTTTTGTTGGCTATGTGCTGCAGTGCATGTTGCAAGATTAGTTTGAAATGCTATTTTAAGACAAAAAAAAAGAAAAGAAAGAAAACACCTGTACCAAAACTTAACATCACTTGTAAAATAATAAACAGCCTAAGGTTATTTCTTTGTACCAAATGTCCATCTGAGAGGCATAAGAGTGCAGGACAAGTTAAATCCAGAGCGTTGCCGACAGAAATAGCAGAGACTTTAAGAATCAGAGCCGGGAGCGCGCATGAAGCACGGTCACGTCGCCCCTGCGAAAGCGGGAGGGCAGCCCCGCAGTATGTGGAG
>OMLP01024986.1:17043-33314 GCA_900302685.1 Spondyliosoma cantharus | reverse complement strand
TCACTTTGAACTTTCATTTACACCACCGTGAAGGCTCGCGGGGGATTTACAGATTCGGTGTGTTCGAAGTCTCGGGAGATCTTGGATTTCGGAGTCAGAGGGCACGTAAACACAGAGAGCCAATCCCTTTCTGAAAAGTTTGCTTTCTCGCTGCGTCGTTTCCTCCACTTTATTTCTTACCCAGTTCTGGTGGTGCGCTGAACTATAGTTCAGAGCCTGTCTTCTCTTGCTCTGCTTTCAGTGGGAATAAAAGTCAAACTGACAGCCTCCAACCTGACTGTCAACCTCTCAACCTACTTTTGAAGAAGTCTCTCATTCAGTGGAAGAAGGAAAGAGTTTCTTTTGTCATGTCAGAGTTGTACAACAAGAAAGCCCTGTTCATTTTCTGCAGAGACAACGTAGGTGACTGGCAGGTGGAGCATTTTCAATAGCACCGACTGCACGGAAGATAATAGGAGTAAGGCAGCATCCATCCCTGCAGTCTACCTGCAAACCGGGCTGTTTGTGAGCAGGTGGAGCGGACTGTCAACTTAGCAGAAGGTTGGCGGTTTTGATCCCTGGCTCCAGCTGCATGTTGAACTGTCCTTGGGCAAGACATTTAAGTTGTAATTGCTCCCAGTGGCTTCTCTATCTGTGTGTGAGTGGAATTGTGCGGGGTGCTTTGGATAGACATCATTGCTTTTTTGCTCCTGATGAGCAAGTTGGCACCTTGCATGTCAGCTAGTGCCATCAGGGTCTGAATGTGTGAGTGTATGGGTGAATGCAGCAAGTCCTTTAACCATTTCTAAGGCACGCTAACGAGCTAATACACAACCTACCCCATGTGCTACACACTTAAATACAAGCTACTGCCATCAGGGAGGAGACTCAGAGTACCATGTTGTTTGAAGAGATTTAAGACTCTCATACTTACATCGTCTGTTTTACTTACTAGTCGTACCTTTGAAGTGTTGCTGCGGGTTGAACTTGTTGTCCACTGGTTATCCTATTATTCTGCATGCAAAATGGGCCATGTCACACACACAAATGCACACAACCTTTTGATAAATAACCAATTGTATATATTAATAAAAAGTTATGAATGCAAGATCAGATAACAAGATCGGGTATATTACTTTTACACATTTATTTATTATAAGGATACGATCAAAATAATGTGAAGCAACCTCATAAGGCTTTTCAGTTGAAACAAGGTTTGAATTTAACTACAGTAATTGCATTAGAAGTGAAAACAGTACATTTCATGTTTTCTAGGCAGGTAGAAGGAGAGACAAGTGAGGTGAAATGAAAAAGGCAAAGCGCAAGGTCCATTCATACATAAGTGTATTGGTCTACGTGTTCACAAAGCTATATTTTATTCATGATGACATTTTTAGGAACGACGTAAAAAACGATTTTACTGCTGGCACAAAAGCATTTACGTGTCTGTAGGTATAAATACAATCCATTGGGCATGATAACATTGCTGTTAGACTTTAAAAGCAGCATATCGTTTGGCAAGGGCCTAGATTTTAATTCTGGTATTGGACTGGTTTTGATTCTCCACTTGGTTGGTTGGGTCACACAGACCTGGCAATGGAAATAGAAATGGAATCAATGTGAAAACCAACAAGGCCAACTTCTTGTATGTATTCCTTTTTCCCAAGAGCTGTCTTACCCTGTCTTTTACTTCTGTCTTGTATGTATGTGGGATGGTTTTCATGGGTGCAGCATGGGTGGAAGTCCAATTCAAATCTCCTACAGTGTGTGTCAATTAAAGTGAATTGCGAATCTGGAATTCCAACAAAATGGAATAAATTCTACTTTGACACAAAGACAGAAGTACAACCATCTATGCATACAAACAAAGAGTTAAGATGGAGTCCACTGATCACAGAGTTACAAATGAGGCATGCACTAGCTTTCTCACTCAACGGTGATTCGTAAACCTTTGTATTCTTGGTCAGCTTACGATGAAATTGGCAACGACGATGTTGCTTCTAGCTCCCCACATAACTACACCTGGTATTCTTATGCACTTGATTGTATCTGGTTGCTGAAAACAGATCCACCTGGGTCCGTTAAAAATGAACAAAAAACAGATTTCCATCACTTTTATTGCACATTTCACCTACAGTTGCATTTATCAGTGGCGCTGATGCCATGATGTCATTTTATTGAGCTTGTGTTCTGCTTTAATTAACACTGTCCTGTTATCAAAACCATGCAAAATCATGAAAGGAAATACCGCAGCACTTACAATTACGAACCGACAGATTATTTTTCTTGGTCAACGTCTTCGCCCAGCGCGGCAGTAAACCTCTGCCCAAAGCAAATTTTCGCCTCTACTTCTGTGCTCTTGCGGACCTTTAATTGTTCCTCTGCTGTGGTTTCGAGGATACAGTTGGCTCCGCCATTCAGAAATAATGACATATCGGTGCCAAGCCCGCGGTCGGCTCCACCAATCAGGGGTGACCCAGTGACAGGAGTCATGTCCCCGATCTCCAAGATGGCAGCGCGCCAGATAGACATGTTCTCCTGCCTGAATCACTTTGTGACAGTATGGAATTATGACAGTAAAACATAAAGTCTTGAAAGTGGATCACATCAGTTTATTGGAGACAAATGTTGATAATCACAAATTCATGGAGTTCAGTTTTATGGCACCAGAACTGGAACATTCCTGGTCGTCAAGTCAGTACATCACGCACATCAGTATGTAGCTGAAGGTAGAAAAAAAATAAGAGCATCAGAGACTGATGAGGCTTAGGCTCTAGAGACATTTGACCTTTCAAAATAAGAGGATAATAGTTTAAAAAAAGCACACATGATAGACTCCAGATATACCGTGTGACCCGGTCTTGAAAAGACAAACCACACTGGGAGGTGATTTTAAGTATGCTACTCTGTCATTGATTAATCACAGCGTATCATTTAACAAAGCTCTTCTTAATTATTGTGGAATCATCGTGGTAATTTTGTCCTTTCGTGATGCAAAAAGGGTCTCAAGTGAGCTTTTGCTTGTGGCGCTCGGCCACTAATGATTCAGTTTTTCAGTCAGGCTCACATGTAATTACGAATGTGCCAAAGTGTAAAACATAAAACAGACGACCTGTTTTCTTGTTGCTGGCTTCACTGTCGTCCTACTGGCGTGCACTCTGTGGGAAAACATGAATGTATTCCCTACTATAATTACAACAAGCAAGCAAGAGTGTAAACATAGAAAAGAAGTGACATTTATAGAAGGAGTAATCAACCTTACATGACCTGAAACCTGAAAATAGACAGATGTCCGCTCACAAACATGTTATTAAATGTGACACAACAGAATAAGAGGCTCAACTTGGATACATTTCCACAAGAATAGCAACAAAACGGTAGCACAACTTTGCTTTAGCAGTATCCTGTGGGGGATAGATAAATAAAATGTACATTATGTCATTGACTATCATGGACCTCCATCAACAACCAGTCAGGCATAGTTGCTGGTAAACACAACATTAGCATATATGGCATACATGTTAGCGAACAGTGGCAACATTAGCACTCATTTGGAGTCGTGCCTGTGTCCACTTCACTCTTCTTTTAGCTCTGTGACGTTTCCTAAAGAAAAATATCTTGATTATAAATTGCTAAATGCTCCAACATGTTAGCTGGCTAGTTGTTGACTCTGTCTGTATGCTGTTTGGTGCTTGACAGTTAATGTAGAGTGGCTTTGTAGAGCTCCTACATGCCTGCTATGGCTACAAAACAGTAAAATATTGGGTGGTAAAACCAAAAGAATGCGCTGAAAGATGCTAAAATGCTCCATAAAGCTGAGTGCAAGGTGATAAATCTCTGGGGGTTCATCACTGTGAGCCAGTGACTGAGTGACTGAATGTTGGAGCTTACAATGCTTTTTGTTCCATGAATATTAAATGATAAATTATATGTTCACCCAAAAATGAAAATGAGTCATTATCTACTCACCCCCACCCTGATGGAAAGCGAGGTGAACTTTATTAGTCCACGAAACATTTCTGGAGCTTCACAACAAAACAGCATTGCAACATTCTCCTTAACAACTGGAATAGGTGGGGACTTGTTTTCAGATGTAATAAAACAATGATGTGCGGTCGAGCCCATACAACCACTTCTGATGCTTTTAGCTTTTAGCTTCGCAGCTAAGTGAAGATTATAGTCAAATCTAGAATTTGGCACCTCCTGTGAAAGCTCAGCGCCCTCCGTCTCAGGATCAGTGCCAAACTAAAAGAAATATTTTCATCTTTAGTGGTTAGACCGTTCAGTACGCTGGTCTAAAATAGAAGATGGGGAATGTTTTGGATTTAGAGCCCCCTATAACTCACTTCAACTTCGCCACCGCCTGACAGCAACTCCCCTGGAACATCTGTCTCGGCCTTTGTTTAGAAAAGACAAGTCACATCTCCTGTTTTCCTGTTTCTCTTTCTCGTGTGTGTGTGTGTGTGTGTGTGTGCATGTTGGCAGGTTGGTCGATCACACGTGTGTGCGTCTGCCTGTGTGCCTGTGTGCATGTGTGCGTACCCTAGAATGAGCCATCCTTTGGCCAGCGCCGCAGCCAGACGGATGTTGACTCTGTTATTTTATTGATATCTGCAGCTGGAAGACAAATATTGTTGTCTTGCAGGCCTATTTGCTCAGACTCGGTAAGAGAATGTCTGAATCGCTTGCGGTAAATTTCAAATGTTAACTAAGAGAGTCCAACAGTCTGACTTCAAGGCTTTAAAAAAAATGCGGTTGCATCATTAACCTCGGTTCTGTGTCTAGCCCCTGTCCTCATTTGATCGTTTGCATAAGTCCAGCTCTCCGAGTAAAAATCCCCCTCAGATACTCTTACACTGTTCGACGGCCTTATTTTTCATAAAGAGATGTAATTTAATCGCTTCTGGCCCCCCTATTTAATCTAGTTCCATACAATTCCCGAAATGTCTCTTTACAACCCCCAGATATGAAGTAAGGCCTTAAACGTGCAGCAGAAGAAAAAGCCACAGTGATGCTGTTCAGCTGTAGAAATATGTGATTTTCTTTTCAATTTTGATGTAATTACTCCAGAATACTCCTGCTATGGCTCTTGAGTACACAGCTGGCTTCAGATCTGGAGCTACAAAGCCCGCCGTTAATTGTGTTTTGGCCACGGTGTGTTCAAACTATCGATGACAAAGCAAGGGGCACAGGTCACTTTCAGTGGAAGCTGGTGGGGCTACAAACAGCATCTGGCACTGAACGACAGGCATGAGGCACTACAAGTCGAATTTGAGCTGGTCTCACTTCCAACAATTGCAGTTAGCGCTATTTTGTAGCTCTGTTGCTCATAGTGTGAACATAATATTAAAAGTTAGAGGGTTTAAAGACTGAGTTTCCTATACAACGAAATAAGATAAGAGTTAAGTCATCACAAAGTTAGCAGCTTTGAGCTAACTGCTGACATCAGCACAATAACACGGTGATGGCTAAAAGGTAGTGTTTGCCGTGTCCATCTTCATTTAGCATGTTAGCATGTTAAAGATTTCTGCAGAGACATTTAAGTTTGGACTTAAGTCACGGGCCAACCAACCAACCGACAGACAACAGAGCCAAGCCGCTAGCATGGCTAAGAATTCTGTGCTAACAAATTGTCAACAAAAGCTGATGTTCATCATTTATCTTTACAGTTGCCAAATAATTGAATGCTGTCTAAGACCACTGAAGGATCTGAATTATCTAGACATGGTTTGAAATGTGTCAAGAAACAGGAGGAACATCAATGTTATCAGTTTTGAAAAAATACTGTAAAACTACTGTAAGCGTTTGGCAGTTAGCAGTCCTCTTCCCTCTTCTCTTTGTCACCACATTAGGATGATTTTTTTCGAGGCAACTCTCTTTGTCTCTTTGTTTCTTTTCTTCAAGCAATTTCAATCGCTTTGTGCGTTTGGTTGTATAAGCCATCACTGGGAGCGCTGGAATTGGTAGCTTTCCTGTTTCCATATTCTGCCATAGCCTGTGTAGGTAAGCAGACAGGACCACCCCCTAATGAAGTTTTCTGTCCTGATTGGACACAGTGGGCAGGGATACCGGGGTTGAATTTCTTTTCTCTGGATGACGACTGGCCTGTGCCCAAGAGGGAAGACTGGCGGAGGATTGCTCAGGCCTTCAGCACCCTCTGGGCCTTTCCAAACTGCTTACGTGCAATTGATAGGAAGCGCCTTATCAACCATGCCCCACCATGCGCCCGTTCCCTTTTCTTTAACTTTAAGGGAACTTTCAGAGTCGTTGTCCTCCCTCTACGTGGGAGTGCATGAGGGGAACAGTGATGGAGGAGCGCTGCATACCCTAGCTTTTGGCAGACACGTCCTGCCTGAAAACACCTCTCTACCTGGTGCCGAGGACCATGGCCCTGTGTCTTTGTGGCTGAGACATGCTGAGGCCCTACGCTGGGCACACAGCAGGCCTCCCCATGCCAGGAGAATGGTAGAGTCTTTCTCAGAGGCTGTATGGGAGGGTGCTTAGTGTGCTTCCTGAGGTTGCAGAGAAGATTGTGAAACCAACCTGCATGCTCCACAGCTTTACGGAGCTCCCTGCATTCATTTCTGCCACATTAAATGATGAAGACATGGAGTTTGCTCTCTCTCCATACTCAAAGTTGAGCTCTGTCTGGAACACGCAGCTCCAGAAAAGCGAGTATATTCATGACTGTCAATGATTTGTCCACATAGGTGTGTTATCAATATGACCTTTAGGTTTTTGTCGAAACAGTTTAGGTGAGGTGTTCGTTCAACTGCGTGGTGATGGCAAGGCAGTAGATTGTGGTGCTGCTGAATTGTGTCGCATTATACTGACTCTCTGTTAGCTTGTCCACCCATGTGTGTCTGTATAATGTGGCTCCAGTGCTTCTTGCACCATGCTAAAATGTTTTCAGGTGGATGTACAGCTGTCAAATGTTTTATTTTCTTAACAGAGATGTTGTCCCTGTCTCCTACCCAGGGACTGTAGACACTGTAGAAGATGTAAATGAGCTTTTGGCTAACTCCGGTACGGCTAAGAGGCTGTGCACCGTCCCCTGCACATAAACAAATAGACAGATACAATAGATAAATACAATTTGAAGTGCCCTCTCAACTGATTCTCTAATATCCTCCTGGAACAACATCAACCACTTGCCTCGCCCACTCACTTTTCTCAAGCTCTGAACCTCTTGGCATGTCTGCCGTGTCCTTCCCAACAGGGGCCGCAAAAACAGCATTAGCATACGTGGGAGGGGATTTTTCACCATTACTCAGAATCAGATAGCGCACAGTTGACCGTGACATAATTCTATTTATTATGGCTCAAGGCCGAGGGCTGTATAAATGTCATATCCCTTCTATCAGGGCTATCTACATGTCTGCCCACGGAGCATGAAGAGAGAAGGCGTGGAGGTGGAATATAGCAGGCCTGGCTGGGGCGAGGACTGACCCACGACTGGCCATAATGTAAATGCAATTATACAGCGGGTTGTTTCAGCCAAGCAATCTGATTGGACAAAGGTGAGGTCAAGTCATGGTGATAATTCCCCATGTCTCACCGCTTACCATCAAGAAACACAAGATTCAGTAACATCTGCACAATTATGGATCCAACTCCATCTCCTTCAGCATTTCTGCTGTATCCTCTCTTTCTTTTCTCTGCGGCTTTCGTTTCTTCCTCTGCCCTCTCTTCCCAGTGGAGGCACACTGAAACCTGGGCAGCACACGTGTTTGATAACATCATTTGAGTTACGGATCAAGCCCTGGTCTGCGCTGCTTACATAAAGCCATAACGAGGCCCATTTAGACAAACAAAATGAGGTAAATTCACCAAAGCCATTTTCTATTTATGCATAATTAGACTAATTTCTTCATAAATGGTTAAACAAGGGCAAAAGGGGGCACTTTACATTTTCAGATCTTTTTGTGGGTTTAGATCTAATTGCGCGTTCAAAGCTGCTCAGTATGTCACAGTGCCACATTAGGAATGAAGCCGCTGGAGGACTAGCACCATTCACTGTCATCCCTCTGTGCACATATCCACGGTGAAACATGAATTGTCGTTGTAGTTTCAGGGAAAAGTCCCGGATAAATTAAAACAAAAGCAGCATGATGCAATTTTTTTTTTTTAAAGTAGGTCAAGGAAAACAGTTTAATGCAAGATTAACTATTACTATTACTATTACTAACTATTACGGCTAATAGCTCAATCCACTAAAAGAATCAAAAGTCAGCACACACTCAGACAGTCTGACATTAAAACACGTGTTTATTTTTACTATGTAAAGATGAAACCGAACTCCCTGCAGTGTCATCATTACAACGAAATTGGAGCATTAACAGACTGGATTTAGTCTAAACTTAACCCATAAAGACCAGGTGCACATTTCTCCGTTTAGAGCCGGATATGACATGTTTTGGATGATGTAGTCAAGACATAACTGAAGAAATGCACCATGAATTGCCGAAACACACACGCAGCGACAATGAAATGCATTGTGGGATTTATAGGTTTTAGTACTCTCAGTCTGTGTTTGCCTCTTAGCCTCTGCGTGGACCCCAAGAAGTTTCTAATGTAGCGCTTCAGACAGCAACAATGGCCGACGACGCGGGCGAGGGAAGCTATATCGATTCTACAACAATGAATAAGAAGATTCAACCCACATTATCATGAAAACAATAACATTATTTGGTGTCCTGCCATCAGTCAACCCAATCGCTCGAGTAAATGTCTGCAAACAATGGATGTGTTGCAACTTTACATTTCTTCATGTTGCACCTTTACATCGTTTTAGGTTCAATTGTATTTTGACAACCCATTACTTGTGTTGGTTAAAGTCCACTGAAAGAAGACATTACATTGACAGTTATAATACATTTTGTAGCGTTTTGTTTTTTAAAATGTACCATCTTTATCTCGACATACAGTGTGAACCACATGCCTGCAGCATACAGTTCTGTTCTGAGGCTGGTTTTCAAGTGATTTACATTCTTACAGTTGCCAATGTGATATTTTGAAGGAGGTTTTTCTTACTCCTGGAACACAACCTGGAAGTTCCAGTTTTGCTTTGGCTCTATACGTTGGCCATGAAACGCATTTTGAAGTCTTTGCCAAAGCTTATATGTGGCTTAAGCCAAATCAAGGGGTTCCGATCCAAAGCTGCAGTCTTTGTAGTGCTAAATTGGAGACTTTCCTTCTCTTACTCAAGGAATAGATGGTTGTCATTCACTGTACTGATTGCAAAGCCTGCAAGAAAAGGAGGATGTGCATCAGATCACAACATGACCATGACAGAACCCAAAAAAATCATCCACACTCTTGATCCAGATGTATTAGAAGTTTGCTATCACATCAGCAAGACATTTGCAGACGAAGGGATCAGTTTATGGCAGGTACTAATTTCAGCGATCACTAACTTGAGTGTTATATCAAGACAAACGTTTTCTGAAGAGAGCACTTCACAGGCTCGCCCCCCCCTTTGTGCGAGCCAGCCCCCTGCCTCCAGCTCATGCTACTGCAGGTTCACACAGGTCACAGGTGGCTGCCTGTCGGGGCAAGCAGCTCCAGATGGATGTCAAAGGACACCTCTCAATTTCACAACTCACCTCTGAGATAAGTCGACACAGCAGCGGGAGGAGGAAGGGCAAAAGTGTCACGAGGGTAAGAGGAAACTCCCTGTTTTCTCATTGTTTTCCTCTGACTTAGTTCGGCTGCACTTTTTACACTGATAATGATAAGTTTGTCTCCTTCACGTTCCCATTACAGTGAACAAAAAAAAATGAATTATAGACCTCGGAGAAAGTACGGACACAAATCAAGGACATGACACCTTTTTTTCATCACTGCCAGCTAACATCGCTCAAAGGCTCATGTTACAGCCTAGAATTCATATGAACAGGCATCCAACCGAGAAAAAAAACAACATTTGGACATATTTTCTGTCTCTTCTGTTTCTGTTTCTCTTGCTCCAAAGTTTCAAACTTTTTTCAATGGAATTCAACCTGGGAAATTCCCTCTTCTGACACTCTGAGAGCTCTGGTTTGTGTTGTTCAGGATAATCAGTGAATTCTAGAGCGGAGCCTGAACCTGTAATTACAAGGGAAATTAGCAATAGGTAGTAATTTGTGTCTATATGCAGCCAGGCTTTTGACAGGGAGGGCAGGTTCATTTCTTTACCTTATTTTTCTTTTCACAAAAGTGAGTAAGTAGCAAAGAGAAGATTGGCAAGGACAATGACTGCTGCATTTAAATCCCCTTTCAGTGGAGCGGAGTACGCTGTATGGCAGTTTACATGATGGTATCAATCTGAGCTCTAATCTAGGCTAGTGGATAATGATTGCAAAGACATAATTCATTTGTAATGCCATCCTGCATCCCTTTGTTATCTCATTTCCTATCAAATTGCGTCATGTGAGTTTAAAAACATCGTAAAGCCTTTGTTGAGTTTCTCAAACCCAAAACCACAAATCGTCGTCTCCCTCTCCTCGACCAACAGCGCGCCGTGACGTTTGTAATCTTGAAGCCATTTGGCCCGAGGAGAGTCCTATTGCCTAGAACACAGTTAAAACACATTCGGCCCGTGTGGTTTCAAAAGCTCAAACCGTTTTCTTTTAAAATGCTTCGTGTAGCTGAATCACTACCAGCTGCCACAGTCAGCATCCTGCCAGGTTAGTCACCCACTGATGTGTTAGCAGCTGGATGTTGCCAAGGCGGCTGCTGCAGCAGGGGTTGGGTTGGTTTAGATGCAGAAATGATAGGGGAATCACAAACAGCATCACGCATCGCTCCAAACTGAAGAAGGAAGACAAGTAGCAACTTGTTTCAAGATGGGAATCCGTGTAAAAAGCATCAAAACTGCAAGAGTTAAAAGTTCAAGAAGGCCGACTTAATTTAAAGTCAGGAAGTAGAGAGTTGACATTCACAAATGTTTTGGTCATCATAAATCATCATTGAACTGAACAACCTTACATATGGTTTTAGCATACTAAAGAATGTGTTGGTAAGGTATTTCGGATGCAGCCAGAGGCCGTGTTTTGGCTAACGCTAGTTGACCGTAAAATAGCTAGTTATTAACAGTTATCTCCAACAACAACTCCTCCGACTAGCTAAGTAATGACATAAAGAAGTCAATGAAGTGGTTGATGCCATGTTGGTCATGTAGGAGGGTTCAACAGCACTGGCTGTAGGCGTGCTAACATCAGCTGCTACAGGGACCTGTAGCTTTCAGGCTATCAAACTTGGGAAACTCTTCGGCTTTTGGATATATTTTATGCTTGACCAGGTGTTTCCTCACCCTGGTCGGCTTTTGTATTTTGCATTGCAAATATTGCTGCAGCGGTGACATCTCAAAATCTTTCTCTTTATTCTTAAAGCCACTGTAAGCGCTATTGCCATTTAAGCTAACTTCCTGTCCCTTTTGCAGTTAGCTTGCACTTGCACGCCTCCTTTCTTTTCGATTTACGAAAGTTGGCACAGATATCTTTAATGGTAAATCGGTTCTCATTAACCTTAAAAGTACTGAGTTTGATACCTTACCCTAATTCTAAAATCCCACTGAGCATAGTTAGCATACCATTGGATTTAGGTTTACAATTGCTGTTGCTTTCACAGCATTTTTTTTTTTTTTTTTTACTGGGGTTGCAATTTGATGCATTTTAGTTTTAGCATTTTTAACATGCAATTATTTAACATGCTCACTGGTGTATGAGTAAACTGCATGTCGACTGTAAACTTTATTGCATTCAAACTTGTAGCTGCATTTGTACCTTGTGCCTCTGAGTATTAATTCTAAACTTCTCCTCGGCTGACTGGTTTCCATGAAATATGAAAATTATTGTAACATAGGGAATATGTTTTTTTCAAATTTTCAAATATGTTTTTGCAATTTTCATATTTCATGGAAACCAGTCAGCAGAGGAGATATATAGAATCAAAACAATAAAAACAGCGATACAGGGGCAACAAAGAAGTAAAAACTGATGCATGTTGTGTGTGCTTGGGTAATGTTATGTTTGTTGTCTTGTGTTTTGTGTCATCCATCTTCCCAAGAGGTTGCTATGATATTTTCCTCAGCTTCAAAACACCTGCACAGGGTGCTAAGCTTTTTCTGTGTGTGTGTGTGCGTGTGTGTGTGTGTGCGCACGCATGTGTGTGCATGTGTGTTTGAGACAGCTGCTTCGGGGGATAACAGAAGCATGTGATGACAGGGCAGCCAGGTCTAATTAGAGAGGTCTTCTAAACGCTGCAGCGCTGATGTCAGTGACACTGCAGCTGCGAGGGGTTGCCTGTGCACTAAACCCTACATACGTTACACACCTGGTAGAGGGCGTGAGGTGCGGGGAGGGGTGGGAGGTGAGGGTGCTGAGGCGTCACTCATCTGCTGTAGTAGAGGGAGATTACGTGCTGACTCAGGCGAACAGCTGATCGACAGCTCAGTCATTAGCTCGGACCGGGGCTTCCCCACTCGCTAGCTGCATGGAGACGAGGAGCTAGACGACAGCCTTCCTGCTTTATGAGTAAGTTGGAGAAAGGAGATTGTGTGGCAGTCAGCTTTACATTGCTCTTCCTCAACTATAGCATAAGTGTAAGTATAGGCTTATTAAGATTTTGGGAAGTAAATTTGACAATCTGAAGCAATTGACATGTATTGATCACTCTCTCTCAGTTGCCTAGACAGGCCTGTGGAGGATTATTTTGTGAAGGTCTCAGTTTTGATTATCCGCGACAGTGTGACTTTAATGTGCCTCGTCTCAGTGCCTGTTTCCGCTCTGCTAACAGAGAGCAACAGTAGCTAATGTTACTTTAATAAATGGGGCCCGCTGACATAAGAGACACAGAAGATACACAAAGCCCCTTATAACATTCTGAAAAGTAGTGCAGGCACAAATGATAGTTGTCCTGCAAGTCAAACTGCTGTGATAGTACCTGCTTCTCAAACTTTTAATCATTTAGCACTGAAAATAATAGTTTGGGAAATACACTTAGTCCCTTTCTTGTTGTGAGGTAGATGAGGAGATCGATGACCACTCTCATATCTGCGTGTTAAGTGGAGCGTTAGCTTAGCCTAGCATAACTGGAAATAGGGAGAAACAGCTAACCTGGATCTCTCCATGTTCAAAAATACATCTCAAAGTTTTTTAACCGCCTCCTGAGGTTTCTTCCTTCTTTTTCTCCCATTAAAAGGATTATTTTTTTCAATGATGCAAGGATTTCTTCACTCGAACCAAGGGTTTAAGGACAGAGGAAGTTGCTCGCTATACACATAGTAAAGCCCACTGAGGCAATGTGATTCTACAACATGTTACTTTAGAGGTGTTGAAAGAAGCTAAGCAAAGCTATTGACGCCATGGCTCCAGCTCCATACACAACACACAGACGTGAAGATAGTTCTCATCTAAATCTTGACAAGAGAATGAAACAGCATACAATAAAGGGCCGCATGGACATTAGCCCACAGCCTGTTAGTTATTTTCCCATGGTAGGCCTACTTAAACCAGTCAAGGAATATTTTCTTATCAAATATGACAGACAACAAATCAATAGAGATAGCAGCTGAAGTTGAATCACTTTCCAACTATACTATATAACATTTTCAGCTTTCAACCAAATATATTTGCACTACTGCTTAGGACACTGTAATTGGGTGAAGCATTTATTACATGATAACTTAGCATTGGCAGAGATAGCCAACATGGCTAACAAGACAAAGAAAAGAGCCCACTTAGACTGCAATAGAAAATGTAGGAAAGATGTCACAGCCACAGTCTCATTTCTTCCCAGACAGGATTTGGTTTGAGCCTCCCACATTGTGCCCATCTTCCTCTTCCCACCCACAGAAACCCAGACCCTTGGAACAGCACACGCTACCACAGCCAAGTCTCCAAAGACTGACTTCCTCCAAAAACACAGTAATCTTGTTTGCGCTGCCAATTTAGGGGTTAACGACACGATTCTGGTGTTTAACTAAAGGTCTTTTATCATTCCTCGGCTGACCTCAACGTCCCCGCGGGGACCTAATGATGACATCATTAACAAGCGCCAAGTATTTGCTGGTTGATAATCCCTGAGATCATGTGCTGTAACTGACGAGGGCAGATCCTGACGGTGGGCGTGAGAGAGAAGGGAAGAGATGGAGAGAACAAGAGGGAGAACAGAGGGAGGCGACTGCACTGTCAAAGGAGAAGCTTAAAGGGTCAGTTCGCCAAAACTACAGAAGAAATAAACACAAGCAAATCTCTGCTGGCATTCAGCCATGCAGATAGTTGTGGTGTATCTATCTCTCAGATGCCTGTCTTTGAGATTTTTGCTGCCACCCCAGTATAAGTGAGTTGGATAGACTTTCCGTTAAGGTTCATACAAGATTGGAAAATTACAGTTGAAAAGTTTCACAGCAACATCGCTTTCCAGACAAACTGTTCCTGATCCTTCTGATAATTCACAGGCCTCACTATGGATACATTTACATACCAGCCGTGACAGTGTGGGCTGGTGTTGTTTTAACCTTGCAAGTCTGGCTGTCAGGGACGTGTCCAGACGGTTTCTTACATTCTTGAGTTCACATTTGACTTTATCCAAAGCGACTTACAATACGTGCATTTACACAGTTAAATAGTCCTGCCAATCGCAGCACAACAGAGTGGGACCAAACAAATACAATTCAAAGCTTCCACATGTTCTTATATACAGTGAGTCCTCAGAAACAAAGTATACCTCCAAAAGTCTCATCAAACAGTTGGTGCAAACTGAGGTACTGCCTCTTACTGGGCAGATAGCCAGTGGGTCGGCACATTGGGTGGCAAGATTTCCCCTTTCTGGACACGCCCCAGCTGTCTGTCTATATGTGTGTGTCATCAAGGCAAACTCCAGCTTTCTAGTAGTGGGAACTACTGCTGAAACAAAGGTTCTGTTTTTTAGCATGTTGTCAACGCCATAGTGTTACAACCATGACAGATGCAGGTACAAAACTTTACAGGTGTGCAGTTGAGATCAGAATGAGTTGAAGATGGGTGTGGTTGAGGTTACAGAAGTACTACCAAGAACTCATGGGTCAAAAGGAAAACATGACAGGTGGTGTGATCCTAGTCCCAATGAAATCTTTTAACAGCAACTGTATCTATAGTGATGGTAGGAGGATTTGTGCCTTTCTTTTTAACTCTCATGAAACATGAACACTTTCTTTTATACTTTAATCCAGCATACGCATTCATTAATCATTATTCTTTAAATCGTGTATCTTACTATGAATAAGATATGAATGATCCATTGATCCACACGCTGACCGTTACTTCAACAGGAGTCTACAGCCATGATAGTGGCTTTGTGAGGTATTGTATTGAGGCTCTTTTTTGCTAATTGCTAATATTAGCCTGTTAGCATACTCAAAATGATAATGTTAACAGTGTCACTGGGGCCGGTGGGAATGTCACAAGCTTTGCAGGTGTCAAGTCTAATAACTATTGTTGCTGGACCAAAGGCAGTGGTGGTGGTGGACCGACTGACTGATCAAATGACCAACTCTCTAAAGCCGTGCTGCTAATGTTGCTCCAAAGCCTGCAATCCATCGTATCAGTGCGCGGCTAAACCTGTCACTAACAGGCAGAGGAACCCTGCTGATAGCAAACAGCTCCCCTTTCCCAATTTGTGGTCCGAGACAGTCTCCCCAGTCAAAGACACACCGGACTATGACTTCAGTGGCAAGAATGAACAGTGAGCTCCAGGACAGACTGCAAGAGTGACGCCACGTCTAAACAGCATCATAATCTACGTAAATGCACAAAGCTGCTGGAAAATTATATGATAACATACAGCTGTTTGTCTTTACTGATTTCTGCAATGTTGGGAAAATGATCTGTGATCTATGCCGGCATGCC
Source organism: Spondyliosoma cantharus (assembly GCA_900302685.1). Taxonomy (NCBI): domain Eukaryota; kingdom Metazoa; phylum Chordata; class Actinopteri; order Spariformes; family Sparidae; genus Spondyliosoma; species Spondyliosoma cantharus. Next base: position 17,466 of record OMLP01024986.1, on the reverse strand, counting down.
AAGAGATCAGATTTTCTCCAGAAAATCAAGTTATAATTTTCTGGAGTTCAGTCTTTAAACTTCTTCTCCACCATTCGGGCATCATGACACTAAGATCTTTTATGAAGTTACTCACATCTGTTTTCGACATAGAGTTCAGTTCACAACTTCATTATAAAGTTCTGACTCGTAAAAAGTTTTTAGAAAGTGCGTTTTTTTTACCATCTATATGGTGTGTGAACATATGGCAGCTCAGCCTGAGTTTCTCTTTAGAACACTATGGTGTTAATTCCCAACCACGCTTCCCACTCAGATGGTACATGCGTGTTCGTGTGTGTGTGTGTGTGTGTGTGTGTGTGTGTGTGTGTGTGTGTGTGCGTGTGTGTGTGTGTGTGTGGTAAAATATGGCTAATTGTGAATTATTATGCTTTAGGGTTACCTCGT
>OMLP01024986.1:0-17023 GCA_900302685.1 Spondyliosoma cantharus | reverse complement strand
GTGTGTGTGTGTGTGTGTGTGTGTGTGTGTGTGTGTGTGTGTGTGTGCGTGTGTGTGTGTGTGTGTGTGTGGTCAGTGGGAAAGTCTTATCTAGAATTTATTGGCCGACACACACGCTCGCAACATTATCTTACCTTCTAGTGCTCGGTGAGCCGCATGATGAGCTGGTAAAAACTAAAGCGACCCATCCAGTTGTGAATGTGAAGCTTTTAGAGAAGGGAGGAGGGTGGCCTTGTTTGCCAGCTGTGAGGTTCAGCTCCCTCATAGGCTGTACGTGTGTTCCTGCAAGACAGCGCTCACCTGACCTTTGTGCTGATTTGCGAGGACGTGAGCTCCTGCCGAAGGTGTAAACCCAAGCAAAGGACTGGTGGAGTAATAGAAGAGAATGTGCTGTCAATATTTTTTTTTATTGCCTAATTATCTTCTTCCTGAAGCAGACGTGCTGATTCACACATCTCCTTTGCTGAGGACTGAAGGTGAGTTTTGCATGGTCCTTTACTACCCCCATTAGGTCAGATTATGAACTGCAACTGATTATATGAAGATATGACACTTTGATCAAGTGATTGTCAAAACATAGAAACTGATAACTAAGATAATCTATTTTCTAAAGTGCTTGATAATTGCAGCGAGTCACCACCAGATAGTGTGGGGTTGCTTTAAGGAATCATTTCATTGGTTTTGGATTGTCTGAAAATACTTCTTCTGGTCTGTTATTCCCCACATTCAGTGAAAGTCTTACTACCAATCAGCTGCTGACATTTATCAGTATACATTTGCTCCCATCCGTCATTGGATTTAAGAGGGTAATAATCACCCTCGTCATCAGACTAACCTACAACCAACAAACCTGTAAAGTCAATACCAGTCGACTGCAAATCCATTATGGTGGAGCAAAAAAAATAGATTAAAAACAAAACACAAACCGAGATCATCCTTCCAGATTTCCAGTAGAACCACGGACCAGCTATGAGAAATCAGGATGGCAGGGAAAACAAAACAGACGGGGCTGTGAAGTCAAGAGACAAAGCAAAAAATGAGAATGAAATGAAAAAAAACAAAAGATTGCTTGGAGTTCTTACATCGAGGCTTAAAACTGGAGCTTGATCAAGGGCCTGGTTTCCATTGGGAGCAGGCACATGGTCTCTGAAGATTTCAAGCTCCCATTTTTCTCTTTTTTTAAATCAGATTTAAAACGAATCCAGAACAGGCAAACGGTCGATTAATGAGTAACTTCAATGGAGAAAAATCAAAGGAGGAAGTTGAAAAAGAGGTATCTAAAATGTGTATTGTCTTATTGAGAGGAGGTAAAAACAATATGCCTCCAAGGTGCCTCCACCTTAATGCATTTCATTGATCTCATTTAAGTAATTTACATGTATTAATGTTATCTGCATAAAAGAAAATGTCATTTATCTTTAAGAACATCTTGCCGGCATCAAATTCAGAATAAAGATATATTTACAAAAAACAATGAAGCTGATGGTTAAAACTTAAATATATTGACTTTGCACTTGTATTACTTGAGTACAAGTCAAAACAGATGAGCGAATGATCACATAATTTATGTTTTAAACAGTTTTCTGACTTTTTGAAATCAGGGTTGTAGTTCATCATCTAAGCAAATTGATTTCCATACTGTAATTGTACCACACAGGAGTCTATGTATCTAATTAATAAAAAAGGAACTGTATCAAGAGAAGTGTTTTCTATAAAAAAAATATCAGACTTCACTTCAAATCCAACCTTCCCCACTGAGCTCAACAACACTCAAAATCACAGCACAAGTAACTTAAATGGTTGCTGTACTTCATTTCATGCACCACAGCCAATGTATCCACACAAATACAATCTGTCATACCACTCTAATTGGTCTCTGTGTCTTTTTCTACCATTGATTTCTACCTGCTTGACTGACTGCTAACAAAAAGATGCTGATGATGATGAATGGAGGGAAAGCATTTGACCACAATCATGAGGAATTTGGTGATGGAAAATGCATTATGTCCCCCATCCGCTGTTAAAGCCAGCTGGACAGTCTTACAGATTACACACTCGGAGGCTAGACTCATCCACCTGACAGGAGCGCGGCAGACCATTTCCAAAAACATATTTTCAGATTTTTTGAACATCTCTGCTGTTCAACACCGAGGTCAAATGCCAGGGTATGCTGTCAGACGGAGAAACCTAGACAACGACCACCACATAAACACGGACTTCGGGACAAAGATAATATGAATTTGATCGCTTCTTGCATTGCGTAAAAAGCTGTGGCGGCTCTCTCCCAGCATGACTCAGTGTTCTGTGCTTTTCATCAACACTTGATCACACCAGCGCACAGTACACGGGTATGTTTTTCAAATCAGTGCATACTTTTAGGGATTTTTAGCTCAGTCATGGTGCAAAGGCTCGGCCTCAGAGAGACTCAGCTCAGCTGGTACGGCAAATCTTTGTTGATCGTTCATAAAATTTCTGCAAAAGTGCGGCCTTGTTAAAGCCTGTTTCCTAGTGTTTTCAACCATATTGCATATTAAAAAATTAAATAAAAGAAATACAAACATTGGTTCACACTATGTGATTTTACAGTTACATATTATACATGAAGGAATATTGGCCTAATTAGTGCAGCTGTACCAACTTGTTGTCTTTTCCCTTTGTAAAACCCATTCTACTATTCCATTCTCTGGTAGGACATTCTCTTAAGGGTCTACACCAGACAAGTAGACTACCATTTTGAAGTCTTGAGTTTTGGCATCACACCATCTTTGACTTTGTTGAACCAGTGTTTGGACGAGAGTTTGGGGCCATGGAGGATATCCTGATCTGACTGAGAATGAAGGACACACTGTGAAAGCAACTTGTCAGTCATCATGATGTGTTTAAGACAAGTCGAAACTAGAGATTGAGACCACAAACTCATCAGAAAAGTGCTTCCTGAGGTAACAAATCAAGTGAAAAGTGGGGTCATTTTCTCATAAGCTTACACATAATTGTACGTATCATTGAAAAGTGGAGTTAGCCCCTGCTGGTCGCTAGAAAGAATGCAGGTTTAAGGCACTTGTTTGGCTGCATTTTCAGACATGGTCAATGACACCAGAAAAAAAAACTTGAGAAACCTTCACAAGCCAGAGCGTGGTGTTAGAGTTTGCAAACCCAAACGCAATACAAAAGGAACATCCAAAAAGAACCAAAGAGAAATACAAAAACCAAAGGAGGTAGGAACCAGAAGCTCGGGCAGGAATCTAAAAACACGAGGGCAGACAACATGAGGAGCAACACTGAGACACAAGTAGCAAAACAGCTGAACTGACAAAGCGAGGGGGGAAAGAAAAGGACTTAAACACACAGGGAAGGGAAACTAATAAGATACAGGTGAACTTAACAGGGCAGTAAAAAAAGACGAGAAACTAAAACGTGACGCACAAGAATGAAACAGAAACCGTGACAGATTCTGGGCTGCTTCATTAGGAGGTGTTTCAATACACACTCTGAAGATTTCTCATCCTGAGCTGTGCTGTTGGTTCAGCTATATTGAAAATGCACCATCAAGATGAGTATGTGTATTCTTCACATTATAAACAAACTACAAACATGTATCACGTCCCGAGCAACGGACACAGTTTACTGGAAAACAAATACCTGCAGTGGATTATTTTCCGGGACGGTTGTGGAACACTTGTGAATAAACAGCAACTGCAGCAGGAATGACTTCAGTCAGCAACTTCATCTGCCATTAAAATCAAAACGCAAACATCACACCATTTGCTTACTCGTGACTCATGGCTGCCCACAAGAAGCCACGTTAGATCATTAATAATTCATAAGTTTTCCCCTGCTGTATAGGAAAACAATTTAATACCTGACACCCCTCAGCATATAGCAAGTAACAACACCTCTTCTCCGAATCAAATCCACCACTGCCACGTCCTCCCAATCATTCCCTCACAATATTGAAATGGCTGTAATTGAATCTCTTGCGCTCTAGATTGAAGTGATTTTTCTCTTTTGGCTAAAAATATGCACAATTTATTCTCTAATTGCTGTAATATCTCATTTTCTGTCCAAGCGAAAATATTATTGGTGATGATGAAGAGAAAGGAACTTGTGCCGTTTGCTCCACACACGAGCCCTGCTTCAGCGGTGTTCAAAAAACGGTGGTGCCATTAGGCTCATTGTAAATCGTTCTGGATAAGAGCAATCAGAAAACTGCCAGGACTGCCCGAGTTATTCTCCCCCAGTTGTTGGAATCGAAGTGGCGGCAGCGCTCAAATCTGCTGCCAGATGAAAACTGCAGAGGAAAGCCGGAGCAGATGTCTGATGGGAGAAATTTCACAGATTTCTGCCAAAACCTTCAGGGAATATCACAGTGACAGAAGACGAGAGGTGCCAAAAATGAGAAGCAGTGAAGGGGCATAGAGAGAGAGAATGATGTGACAAGTACTCACCAGCAAGAGTTGAGTTGAGTCTGACATAGTCATGTGTCAGACGTGCTGTTATCACCGGGCCTATAGCCACCGTGGAGAGACATAATGAAGCTATAGCTGAGACGATGATGTCAAAGATCTTTCATTTGGAAACCGCTTATTGGCATCAAAGCCTGGCAGGTATCAAGGATGAAGTGATTGACAAGTCATGGGCACAAATTAGCAAAGCTTATTAATTTCAGTAAATGAATGAAGTGATTGAATAGCTAACTGCTATTAGCTGATTAGCATATGACTCAGTTAGATGTGGAGCCAGTGGCCACCACAAACAATAGGGCTCAGCTCAAGTGGAGACAGTGAACACAGCTTGACTTTGTGGGTTTTGTTAAGATTATGTTGAGTTTGAGTGAAGTGTATTTTAGGAATAGTTAAGCTCGTCTCTGAGAGAAACTTGAATGCAAAAGGTGTATGGCTGTATTTTTCTGTTTAGTAAAGAGAGCAGATGTATTTTGCTGCTTGTCATTTTGTGAGTTTATTTTGTTAATTTATTCAACTAACAGCTGGCATCTGTCTGAACCTATGGGGACTATTGCCTCTTGTAGTTACAAAGTGGTATCCGGAGACAGGACGGATCTGAGTTTCTTAGTTAGCATGCTAACTTAATCAGACATCTCGCATAAATGTTTTGTATCTTACAAATTGCTCCTTTATAGAGACTCAGTAATAGAGACCTGTAATATTTCTGAGCCACTTTGGGGCAGCAGAAATATGTTTCCAGTACAGCATTGACATATTATCACGCTGTAAGGTGACGTTGCTCGGCTACGCTGCTAACAGTTATGCAGCATTATTTGTATTTATATTAGGAGCCGGGTCTCTGGGCCACTTTATGAATGCAGTCCAATAATCACACTCTTTTAGCTCTGTTTTTGGTCTTCACCAACTCCTGAGGAAGGAAGTTTCACAATTTTTAGCTGCGCAACGTCTCACTACGTTCACCAGATAGCCATTAACTTTATATGTCTGCTGCTTGGTGCTGAAAAGGTAGCGCAAAGGGATTTTTAGAGGTTTGCTGCAGCAGGAAACAACACAGGAGAGCAGTGACGGTGCATTGAAATTGTGAGCCGGACAGCTCAATGTTGAGCTCAAACTCACTTACTATAAAGTTAAGTGAAGCTAAGGAGGTTTGTCAAAACCCCTTTTACATTTCTAAGAACATGAACATATCCCACTGGAAATCCAGCCTGAAATGAACTCACTTGCGACACAAGCAGTGATTGTGCGCACCCTATTTATGCATCTGAGTTGCAGATTTTTCCTAAATGATTTGGATTGACCGTTCTAAATGTATTATTCCTGATAATTTATGGGTAGATCACAAAAAACTTCTGATTGCATCAGTACAGCATTATTTTATCCACTGTTCCTGAGATATGTGATTTTGAAAATGGATTCAAGAAACTTTGTTTATATTGTTCCTGGCTCTTTATGCCTTTAAACAAAAACCAAGAACAAGCGGTGGGCAGGCACTCTGTACTTTCAGCCAAGCTCTCATGTTAAAGCCAGCAGAGTAATAGGATATCATTTGGATAAAATAAAGCATTTTGAACATTTGGAAAAGAAAAATCAAATGTTGGTTGTTTTAAGGGCAATGAATCCTCCCCAGGCTTTAAACACAAACACACACAAGCTATTACTCTCATTTATGGTGAAAGCTAATTTCTACAGAGCTCCTGAAGGGTCAAAGTGGGAAATGTTTTTCGGGGCTACGTTTGCATTCTCTCGCAGTACGTTTTTACTTTATATTGTCAGAAAAGGAGTTACAATTGATAAATGTATAAGTGTCACATTATCTCTCCTTTCTATAGTATCTACAGAGTGTTTTCCTGAACCATGTAAAAGGGCTGCAAAGGGAAGTCCACACCACAGGGAGTTACTCTCTCCTGCAAAGCCTGAAACGCCTGGTTTGGAGTCGAGCCTTTACTTCTGTAACTTATGTGCATCACTATGTTACAGGCATTATATAGATATATATATTTATATGTATATATATATATATATATTTTATAAAATATATACAGCTGTACCAAGCCATGGTATCCAGCTGTAGCAGCGTTATTTTAGGTCACACTACCTTGCTCGGCATGATCCACCCTACTCTGCCTCTAATAGCCGATATCCTGCACGTTAAGTAATGCGCTTGTGCAACTCTTGTCAAAGATTGAACAGAATCAAGATGTCTAATTCCATTGCTAAAACGGAGCATTCAAGAAACACTGGGGAAAGGGGTGCTGCAGCAATTCTATTCTACAAGGACCCCAAAATAAAAGTGAAAATTAGTATTATATAACATCTTTAAGTGAAAGGGACTTAAAAGACTTGAACTCAGCTTTGTTTGACAACCCTGGGGTTGTTAAATGAAAAATGAATGAACCATAACTTTTAACTATAACTATGGACATGCTCTCCACAGAAGTTGATGGGTTTGGTGTTACACCAAAGCACAAAGTTGGCCTTTCACTTATGTACTGCATGCACTTTGAAAGTGTAAAGTCCTTTTAAAGTTATTTTAGTTATTCGATCCATTGTTAAATATGTAAAAATATTCATCAGTACAGCGAGGCTTAGCATGGCTCCAATATGTAGATGCGATCCTGTGTAAAAGCTTATGTGTCTCAAAGTAAGGCAGTGCACCATAATTGAATTATGGGCTGGCTGGTGGAGCTTGATGCAGAATATTTTGGGCTCAGGTCCCCAAAACCCACTGATTTGGCATGACTGCGCTTTAAGGAACAAATAACAGAAGCTGCGATCATTGTGTACGACTATCAACCAGCACCCGGGAGAACCAACACAACACAAGCAGAGTTCCATACCATAAATACAGAGGTGCAGCCATAAAGACAAGGGAGGGAGACGCTAGAATAACAAGACTGCTGTCCTGCTACATGCCGGGCCCCGGACTCCTCTGTTTGTCTTGGACCAGCTACAGCAACACACAGATGACCCCAGTGAACTGTTAATGATGTGGTGTGTGTACGTGTGTTTGTGTGAGCGCTAACCGCACACAACTTATCCCTAAATACAATATAATACTTGAGAAATGAGAGTGTATCAATCGCAATTTAAGCAAGCGCCGTACCGTTTAGAGCTGAATGTATTTCTGAAGTTCATTACCACCTCTGCACTGCTGTCCATTATGGATAGCACACATTATCTTTGAAGGTTTTTGTTTAGTATGTCTTGGCTCACACAGGTCTGTGATATTTTATTTTCTCCCACATTTTCTCATCCGTCTCCTCTGTTTCAACTCAGATGTTGCCTTTACAACCGTTTGTCTCATTCTTTTTGTAGGCTGTCTGTCTCTTTTGCTCTGCTACCAGGCTACAATCCAACTGAACTGTAACTTTAAACTTCAGGTTTTACCAACAAGTATTGACTCACTTACGTCCTTCTTGGGAATGGCATTTCTAGCTTCATCTACAGCGTCTTTCAAAGTGACGGACTTTGTCATCTAGACAAATTGCGAGCATGACAGACTGCTGAGTGACTGTTGGATAATTCTGCTAGGAGAGTTAATTAAATGATAAATAGACACAGATACATGTTGACAGCGGTTGTAATCATGCAATAAGCAGTTACAGAGAAAAGATTACTTTTTTCAATAATGCACATTGTGAGGGATTTCAGTAATTACACGACTGTTGCTAAACCCATTGAACTTAGGACTTGACTATTTGTTATTGTTAGTTTTGTTTATTTAAGATGTGACAGTACAAATTAATAAAACACATGGCAGTGCATGAGTAAGAATGCCAGGATTAGCCAAAAGGTAATTCTTCATCTGTAGTCCAATATTAAACCTGGCTCTCAGCTCTCTGTGGACAGACTGGTTTGGTGCATGTTAGCTTGCGGACATGAGGCGACTGTTAGCATCTGCCAAAAGAGAAGGAAAGTGGACTTCTGGTAGCACAAAAATGTGTGTGATTTAAATGCTTTGTTAATAGCCGGCTTGCTAATGTTATCCATTGGTAAGCCTACATTTAGGCTTTGTTCATACTTGAAGCGTGTGTGAACCGTGCAGTTTAACTGTGAGGACGCTGCATGCAGTCGCTAAGGCTAAGCTAGCTGCTGATGGTCGGTACCTCTAAATTATAGGGTGGCTGCTAGCTAATTTGTTTTAAACGCATGTACTGTGTGTGGAGACTTTGAAGCTGTTTGAAGGTTTCTCTGTCAGAAGTGTCCTGAGTAACAAAAGTAATGTGAAATGTAATTTAATTTTGCTGTTTTCTGCATATCTAAAGAACTGAATAGGTCAATTGCCATTACACGTATTGCAACTTCAATAGAACCGGACATCACACACCCATTCAACACCCTCCTTACCCTACTGCCTTCAGGGCGGAGGTACTGTACCAAACACTGCAGAAGGGCTCGCATTGGGAAAAGTTTGATCCCCTCAGCTATAACTGCTCTAAATAACAGTCCTTGCTGAACAGACACGAGTGCAGTTTTAGAATTGCTGATTGGTATGTACTGTCCGTCTGACTTGAAAAAGAATTTCCCCTTCGGATAATAAAGTGTTAGTCTCGTCTGCCTGTGAGTCCTTAAACAACATACTATATAATACTATTCTCTGAACAACACGACCTTTGCAGCATACCAGCGTCAGGTGTACTGGACCTTAATCTTACAGTCGTAGTCTGGTTAGATTAAGGTGAGAAAACTTCTTGGTCAGGTTTAGGAAAACGTCAGGGTCTGTATCTAAACAACTATGTTACTAAATTCAGTTACAAACCCACTGACGTTGAATAAATAACTTGAGTTAAGTTACATATGTGAAGTAACTTAAGTACTTTAATAAGTAAAAATAACTCACATCGGACACACACAGCAGACTCCTGTCTCCCTGTGAAGTCCTGTGCTTGCTCAACCTGACCACCTATCCCGACCTCCTCCCAATGCAGCCTTTAGCATACTTTTGTCATACTACTTCACCTGAATTCCTTCTTTTCTGCAATAATAATTACAGCAGCTACTAGAGGTCATCGCCTAATAACAAAAGTCAATTTGGGTTTTGATAAGCTGCTTTCACAGTCGACATCTGTGGTCATTTTCCTGATAAAGAGGGGCTGGTTGGTTAATCAAGAAAAATAATGCTGATGATAATAATGATAATTTTATTTCCAGGTGCAGATTTTCCAACACGTTCTAGGTTTCTTTCCATTAACTTGATGACGTTAGATTCAGACTTGATCCATGTTGTAGATTTCTTACTAGATGAGACCTTATAAGATTGCCCTTACATTGAAGTCAGTCTGGCACTTATTCAGACTTGAGGCATACATTCTGGTGAAGTATTTCACTTTGAATGGACACCACTCTTGTCTTGTCAGTACACTTAAAATACAGTAAACACAAAATTCATCTTGTCGTCAGCTGTACCCCACGCTTCACTAGAAAACAGATGAACGTCCGTTAATCCAGAAGCCATCAGACATCAGTGCAGTCTGTTAAATCGATAGAACAATGATGTAACTCAGAAGTCTCTGTCTAGTTCATTTTGGCATCAATTATAGGCAGCGCTGTCAGTGAAAGCAATTCAACAGAGACTCACCTTCTATCCATCTGTCTCTCCCGCCCCGTCTCTGCTTTTGTCTCCCATTGCATTCATTTGTGTCTCTCACTCATCACGGGAGTTGCATTTGTTGTTTGTCCTTTTTGAACTTTTAGAAAAATCAAAAACATAAAGTCATTCCAGCTTAAATCCATTTTTTTTGGTCTGAGCGTGAAATGAGCTTCTTTCCCCTGCCCTGGGCACAGTGTGGGTTGCTCTCAGTAAGGGTGAAATGACAGCGGTAACCACTCAGTAATGAAATCAAACTGTACTCTAAGCTTTGATTTAGCAGAAGCACTTGTCATCTTCTGGTTTTGTGTTTGTAACTGTCGATGCGGGTTAAGTTTTTTGACCTCCGTTTGCGTGTTTGTCAGCACTGATTTGGCTGAACTCGCTGTGCGCTTGTGGGAGTCAAACATCTGGGACTACCGAATCGGCTGCTTAAAAGTTCCAATACTTTTATGCTATTTTGGAAAATGAAGCCAAGATGATGGATGATTTTAATCTTATTTCAGTATCTTAACCTCAAGATAAATATGATATATGCGCTATTATTTTTTTCATTATCTCTAAATTAAACGGTAAACTGTGAGACAGCAGAACATTAGTGTGCTGCCAAATTGAGCCAAGCCAGCTAATCTATCTAAATAAATGATCTCATGTGATATTTGGTAAACATAACAGATTTGAATTTAGTGTTACACTTTATGACAGTGTTTACAGGCTCCAGACTTGCATGAGATGCCTTTGGTTTGGCAGAAACAAGCTACAACGGAGCTGTTTATTGGGATGGCCATTATTTGTTGCCATGGGGTCTAAATTCATATTAAATACATATGGTCAACAATCTCTACACTTAATCTTCAGACAGTGAACGCTAAAGTTCCAACACTAACATTGCACCCAAAGATAAAACACCATTTAGATAAAAGACAATAGTTCATCTAAAGGTCCATGCCTGTCTACAAGAGCCTCTGTAGCTGCTTCTTTAAAAACTTTGTTGGACATTCTTGAGATGTATTGTAGATAGCAAACTGTTCCAATGACATATGCTGTACATTACTGCTTTTTCACAATCTGGGTCTACAAATGATATAGTTATTTTACTGATAATTCTGCCAAGCAGTAACTGACTGTCCAACTTGCCGAGCTCTTTTTTCAACACATCCTCATCCCTTAATAATTGCCAGTCTCTCCCAAAAATGACATACATCACTGTTCCCAAAATAGCATAATGTAGTGTACCAGCAACAAGCGTACCAAACCTCCATCATACGCTTGAACTTTGGTTAGGTTAAGGCAAGAAAACTGCTAAGTTAGGTTTAGGAAAACAATCCAGGTCTGGGTTAAAATAACTTCTTTACTTTTATGATGTAAGTCCCTATGTTATGTACATTATAGCAGTGATGCTTGCACTTAATGGGACTCTATTACGTTTGAATTTTAAAATAACTCAACGTTCAGTGTTGTTTTCACATTGGACATGAACAGCAGTCTCCTCGGTGAAAGTCCTGTCTTCATACTATCTCCTCCTTTACTGCCATAACAATGACAATGGCGACTAGAAGTGGCTGCCACAATGGTTACCTGTATTTTGCAGTAAACTGTAGTTTATCAATCTGGAATCTGTGGCGGCTTTCCAGTGATGGTGCACCAGAAGCCGAAAAAGGAAGAACCATAGTGATGGAGTAGGTTACAGCAACAAAGAGTATAGCGAAGCCTATGGCTTCATTACAATGTTTGTGTAATCATTCTTACCGTCAAAAGAGGGAGACACAAGTTCAGCACTGCATTTTTAAATAAGAATATAAAGTTTAATAAAAGTGCAGAGAACAGTGCACATAAAAGTGACTCATACAATTGGTCGACGAGTCTTGACAGAATAACTTGATTACCGTAATGTCTATTATAGACATATTGTTGAGTTTTTTTATGCCACATCTGTATGAACTGATCTTTCATCCTATATTGACAGCAGTCACAGTAGTTCCACACAGTAAAAGTGTTTGTAGAGCCACAGATATAACATGAATTAATGCCTCAAATCTCTACTGGACACACATTAGAAGAGGTAAAATGAATTACATGGTGGGATACTAACTTTTGATGCAATATGCTTTTAGACAATTCGGTTTTCTCCTTCTAATAAAGTTAGAGCAACATTTTTTGTTCCTTAGTTGGGGAGAAAGCAGTCTGGAAATGCTTTCAACATTGGCTACAACACTCAACGGTGACGGTTGCCCCTTGATATAAAGCACTGATACATACAGAATTTCTCAATACTGATACTCAAAATGTCCTTATTGTTGCCAATTTAATAATTCATAGTATTTAGCTTAATAAAACATCAAAAGTAGGGTGAATAAGAGGGTCTGCTCTCTGTTAATTTTTGGCTTGGAGCTTACTCCTCCCCTGCCTCTCTCTACTCAAACTTTACTGTGATGTTATTTGAAAAAAACGGGTCTAATAACATCAATCTGAGCACCCACTGTCATTTTTTATCCATTGTTTGTCCGTAAAGCGATTGTGCAGATCAAACCAACATGCAAAATTTGAACACATTTTCTCTTGTTTAAATAAGCTCAGTGATCACTCATTGGGAACTCGATCTTCGGTGCTCAGAAATCTGAGTGGTGATAAACATTCCTGCGATGTAATTATCCATTAAAGAAGCATTCAAATAGCAGTAGCTGTTTTAAAGCCAGGCCTCACACCTCGCCCTCGAATCATGGATGTCTACACATGTGCACTTCTGTGTTTCTATAAAAATTGGGGTTGGCAATGGCAAAAGACTTTTTTGGTCATTAATTAAATGTAATTACAGTCAAACCGAACTGTTATCAGCTTCTCCTCAAACAAGCACTTTGGTTGAAACTCAAGATCCTTTGCTACACTTGGCCTCGGCTGTCCCGCTCACACTTTATATAAACACTTTATAAATCCGTCCAACTAAGAGTGTCTACATACACACACATACAGTATCTTGTAGTTCCAAGCAATCGAGGCACTCATTTATAAATGTGGTCTGTCTCAGATTGTTGATGGAGGCTTTGCAACTCAACCACAATCTGCCTTGAAAAAAAGCCAAAGAGGTAAAGAGGCTGAGCCGCGATTTTTATTTTTTATTTATTTATTTAAGCCTTTGTCGAAAGATGGAAAAACTCCACATGTTCTTTCATTTTAGTGTTTCAAGTGCCTGACTCTTATAGAGAACATTTAACAAAATTGATCAAAATAACTTCCTGCATCCTGTACAGGTAAATAAGGTCAACAATTTAACATTCTGCAAGAGACAATTGTTGTAATAACCATTTCTATTTTAGATATGTATGTACGCCTGTTTACGTTTCTCACATAGCTTTTCCGACCAATTCTTTTGTCTTTTGAATGCACGAATGCGGTGATAATTTAGTGATAGTCTCAGTTGTCCCAACATGAGATGTCTGATCTTGAGTCTAATGCCATCACTGAGTCCTCATTACTGTCTCTAAGATTATTCAGATGTATATCAGAATGTATACAGTAGCAACAAATGAATGTATACAGTAACAGCCATGTCAAACACTGCATATTAAGAAATACAACATCAGGAGAATGTATTAAATCAGCCAATCACCAATCACAAACACACATACAAATGTAAAACTATGAATAGAGTTTCATCTTCCAACCAACTGGGGATCAATTTCTGGTTGTGAGTTGCAGTTTTGACCTCTTCAGACTTCTCACTGTATGGGGCTACTGACATGAGCACACACCGAGCGTACTATAAAGGCTTCCACCATTTCACCTGAAAATCCCAAACCACAGATATGTTGAGTCTGCTTCTCTTTGCGCTTGTTTTTTTTCACATTGAACCTGAATTTAAGTTAAGTTTTAACTTACTTAATGCTGGTTTGGCAGAGGTCAAATGGAATCAGCCGCAACATTAGCTAATGTTAGCGATTCATTGTCACTGTTCTTTGTTTAGTTAGTAGGCTAAGAGAAGTTATTGAAATCCTGACTCTGATGATATAACCATGCCATGCCATTAAATTATAAGAGTCAGTGTATCTAAAAAAATAAGACACTCAGCTAACAAGCTAAGTAATTAAAATAGCCTTCTGAGGTATGTATTTATGATGACACAACATCCACAACTAGCCTAAGGTAATGTAAACTAACTACTAGTCCATCTTTATAGGTGGACCAGAGTCGAAAACTATTTTGATTGATTTTTATTTTCAGCAATAAACAAAAATGGGCTTTTTGTTGAGGGAACCTTGGCGATGCTAACTGCCCCGTTAGTCTACATAAATACCACACATTTCCATGTGAAATGCATACAGGTAATTTTCCACAAATGTAAGTGCATCAGTGTTGTGCGAGTGAGCGAGTTTACTGAGAGTAAAAGAGGTCAATTAAAAACAATATATGAAATATGTAAGTAAAAGTATGAAAAATAGTATATAATTTGAAATACATGCTTCTAAGGGTTAAGTGAAGGGCTTGATGTGCCAGCTAACTGCCATCACCTTACAAGATTTCTGAGTATTGAAACTTGACTGTTCAAGAAGTTACCGCGGCACTTAATGCGGCAGGCTCGTGTAGTTTAAAGACACTTTAGAAGACAAGATCCATTCCTGAAGTCATGGGGATGAAAGAGTGCAGAGTCTTTGGCGTATAAATGGCCCACTGGTCAACCAGAGTCCCATTAGGAACTCAGCACAACAATGGAGAAAGGAGAGGAGGGTGATGATGAAAAATGGATGTATGCGGTGGATGCGTTCCATATGCCGCTCTCCTCTCAGACGGGAGCAGCAGGCCTGGATCAGGTTCCCCATCCCAAATCCCAATCCTAGACCATCAGCGAGGAAGCAGAGAAACTGACCACAAATCAGCATCTAAGGTTTCTTTATCCTCTTCCATCAAGCTTTTATTCATGACATTTTTGCATAGACTTTATATTTTTTATTCAAGATGAATGTCACAAAGAGTCGTACTGCAATAAGATTTTGCTCTAAGGACAAGCTGACACTGTTAACTACTGTGACCTGTCAGCTCCAGTTGACGATGAACAGGTACAGCTTTTTTAGATTCAGCTTTATTGTCATTGAAGAAATACTGAGACCAATACGAAGAGATTTGATTGCTAAACTTGTGTTAAGTCACCTAACCACAATATTCCTCAACGCCGCCCTTTATTTTAAACAGAGATGAAAACCAGAAGTGGTAAATATGCTAGCTTATCCTATCTACCCTATTTTACACCTGGAACCATTTGGTTCCTCTTCATTTTCTTCTGCATCCGGACTGCCTTGCGTTACAGTCGTCCAATGTCTCAGTCATGGCTCTATCCGAATGATTTAGACGCTGCAAAAAACAACCTCTTTGATATCCTAAATAAAACATGAAAAGGTTCAAATCTGCTGTGGCCCAATGTGCAAGGAAAGGTGATAAAGTGCCCTCTAGGGTGCCCTTCTATTGGTAAAAAGACAATGCATGTGTATAGGATGCACTGTATGGCCAGAAAACAGCTTGGAAAAGTTATTCATGATATGTCTTTTTTTCAGCCCATACCAATAATCAATAATCACCTGCTTCTAATGACCGATAACGGTCAGATAACCAATAATATTTGTATTTTAAGAAGAAATGGGGATAAGACATATCTATGAACTATCTATCTAATAATCTATGGGGATAGAAAGATATACTGAGCAAAATTGATGATTTCAAATTCCACAGCTCTAATATGATTTCTTGTGTTGAAACTTCTTCTTCCTCTTCTTCTACTGCTTTGACTACTTCTTCTCCTTGTTTATCTGCTGATCACAAACCAACTGTGAAGGCGCACACCCCCACCTTCTGTATCAGAGTGTGTAGATGTATTAAGTCCATGAAAACAATTTGGCTTTGTATTATCAACTATCATTATTGACTATAATTTCACTGATAACCGATATTATACATTTCCCAACAGTGGGACATCTCTATTTTCAGTAATCAGTAATTCTGCATCCCCCACCCCGTGCAGCTGGTGCCCTTTTTATTTTTTCCACCCCTGACCCTCAGAAAGCCTGAGTCCACCACTGGCCATAAGGGATGGTCATTTAATAGTAACAATAAAGCTGTTCAGTCTTTTTGGATATATCCATGTTCAAGTGCAGCAGTCAATGCCCATTGAACATGGACTGAAAACCACAGTGTTAAGTAGGATAGGATAGGATAGGATGTTACTTTATTGATCCCCAATGGGGAAATTCGGGCGTTGCAGCAGCAGAAAACCGAATAAATAAGTAACATAAATACAATTGAAAAATACTAGAAGCAGATATATACATAAGACTATACATAATGGGTTGAACTCAACAGGACAAAGAAATGATGTGCAGTGAATGGCAGGTTAAAGTGACCAGTGATGATTTAAAGTGACATGTGTGATCAGAGGCAGCAAGTTATGTAAACAGCAGTTTGACAGTTATAATATAATATAAATAATATAAGTATGAATAACATGGTCTGGCATGATGGGGTTGATGTTCATGATGAAAAGTTGAAAAACAGACTGGACCTTGCTGTTGTACAGCCTGATGGCTGTGGGAACAAAGGAGCGTCTGAAGTGTTCTGTTTTGCTCCTGGGGGGATGAGGCGTTGGCTAAAGGAGCTGCTCATCCGCCACAGCTCGTCGTGAAGAGGGTGAGAGGAGTTATCCAGGATGGATATGATTTTGTCCTTCATCCTCCTCTCAGCCACTGTCTCCAGAGTGTCTAATTCAAGGCCAACGACAGAGCGGGACTTCATCACCAGCTTGTTAATCCTGTTTGCTTCACCAGTCTTGATACCACCCCACCACGCACGGACTGGTAGAAGGTCTTGAGGAGTCTGTCGCAGACACTGAATGATCTGAGTCTCCTCAGGAAGAACAGCCTGCTCTGTCCTTTCTTAAAGAGGGCGTCAGTGTTATGAGACCAGTCCAGTTTGTTGTTAATGTGAACCCCAA